>OX578150.1:106857857-106927857 GCA_951213105.1 Amaurobius ferox
GTATTATGTCCACAAGTGACTGTTTTAAAACTGAGAAGCGATTTATGGAATTTAGGAACCAAAGTAACATAAGGAAATTTAAAAAACTTAGAATTAATATTTAATTGTGTATATAATTTTAGCATTTTAGCTTTGATTTTGAGACTTATTATTAATGGGTTTAAAAATGTGATTACTTTTTAGGTAATTCTGTAACAGAGAAACATAATATTTTTTACAAATGATGGCATAATTATTAGAAGCTTTATCTACATAAGTTATGACAAAATGTTGTTGTAGTTCTTTAATAGCAGATAGGAGTTGTTTATAAGGATACCTAGGCTTCGTTAATTTAATGTTTATAATATATATATAACATTTTTAAGTAGATGTAAGGTAGTATACTTCCGTAGTAAGGTAATAGGCTTCGTTAATTTAATGTTTATAATATATATATAACATTTTTAAGTAGATGTAAGGTAGTATACTTCCATAGATGGAATGCTTCAATAGGAATGGAATGTGAACAAGCAAATTGATCCCAAACAGTTCGATTCCCCTTTGCAGGCATTGGCGTCCATGGAAATCGCCGACAGAAACATTGCACCTGCTGCCAGCAAGTGCAATGTTTCTGTCGGCGATTTCCATGGACGCCAATGCCTGCAAAGGGGGTCGAACTTTTTGGGATAGGGTTTGTCAAATACCTGTCTTTTGGGGAGGTTCTTCGTTTGGAATGGACGCTGTTCCACCCGTAAGCAAAAGGTTGAATGCATTTTTTTCGAAACGGAATTTTCAAAGGTTTTACATTTTTAAAATGCTCCACGCGTCCTAATTTTTGTCCGAGATGCATGAAATTTGGCAAGAAGACACCTCTCATACCTTTTAATGAAACTGGGTATGCATTTTATAATTGAACTTTATTAAGGTAATTGAACGTGAATAAGAATCTAATAAAATGAAAATTAAGTTTTGATGCAGAAAAATATTTTTTAAAAATCAACTTTCTAAGGCATTTAAAAATGAATACCCAAATTTGTTCATAATGTGTTTTTGAGTGATCATAATGTAAAATAAATCAAAAATGTGAACAAATGGCAGTCAAGGAGCATTTTCAAATTTTCGTTAAAAAAAATTAAATAAAAAAAATACAAAATTATAACAAAATTGCAAAAAAATTTAATGGTATTGTATATAGTAATGTTGAGAGGAATATTTATACAAATTTTCACGTTTCTAAGTCAATAAATAAATAAAAGAAATTTCAACGTCCACCGTCCCCTTAAACTCCAATATAAGGGTCGGCTGGGAAATAGTGATAAAAAATAAATTACAGAAGAGAAGTTTCAAAAAACGGACGATGATTTCCGATACTTAAGGAAAGACAGGCCGAAGAAAATTGTCTTTAAGGGACTTCCCATTGACACTGAAATCGAGGAGTTAAAACCCGCGATCACCGGACTGGGTTTTGAACCTATGACGATCTCGCCAATCAGGGACCGTCGGAATCGTGAACCCCTGCCCATATTCCTCGTCTGCCTTGAGCCGACGGAGAAGTGGACAGAGATTACGCAACCAGATCGATACTCAAAATGCAGATCAAAGTACAGGCTTTTAGGCAGAAAGGTTTTAGACAATGTCATAACTGCCAGCTATTTAATCATTCGAGCGAGCTATGCGGACTCCCCCCTAAATGCCTAAAATGCGGAGAGGACCATTCCACCAGGGAGTGCAAAAAGCCGAGAGATATGCCAGCCAAGTGCTGTAACTGTGGAGGGGATCACCCTGCCAATTTTAAGAAGTTCCCCAAAAATTCGTGACAGAAAACCAAAGACAGAGAGGAGAAAAAAACCGCAAGAAATTATGTCATCAAGCAAAACCCACCACCACCCGTAGACGAGAACTTCTCCCTGCCTCCCGAGCTGCTCAAAGGCCATAACAGCCGCAGAGACGACAGTAAACGCTGCCGAGACGGAAATCAGCAGTCCCGAAGAGCACGTGGCCTCCAAAGCCAAAAATGCTGCTGCTGCTGCCGGTAGCCATCCCCCCCCCCCTAATGTTTTCCTGAATTTCTCAAGTTCCTTAGAGAACTTGAGGAACATTTACAAATTGTTAACATCATCGTCTTCCTAAAAGACGCTATGCAGACCCTCAAATCTGAGGATAACCCCATGACTAAAACTTTCAAACTCGTTCAGATGCTCTCGTCCAATGGCAAGAGAGCAAATCCATGGATTTGAAAGTCCCCCCCCCCCCTCTTTTTTCTGCTCGTTTTACACTGTTGAAGACCCAGACCACACGACCAACCCTAAGGCTTATGGCAGCTTAATGTGTGGCCGGCCGTTTTACACTGTGAAACACGTTGCAGTATTCTAATGTTTAAATTTCCTTACTTTTCTTTCACTGGGTGCCATGTTAACTTTAATTCTTTTCATTTAATTTTTACTTACTCTCACAAAGAGCATTTCTTCCCTGACTAGGGGGTTACTCAAATAATGTCAAAGCCTCAGATAGTCATTCAAGGGCTTGCATACCAGAGATTATAGGTGCTCCGCACCTGGTGCTCTCCCCACCTGCGACCAAACGTACTGGGATGCTCTTCAATCCTGATTGTGACGAATCACAGTCGAGATCTGTCGAGTCGCAGAATTTGGAATAAGAGGAAAAGTTCCTCCAGAAATAAAGGTGAGGATGGGAGGGGTCTAGCTGTGCTCCATGGAACACTGGCCTTGAATCAATGAAGGCTGAGTTATAAAACGTGGGACCAGGGTTCAGCGGGGTTGGTCTTGAAATTGTGATTCTGCAAAGATGCGTGTAATTTCAGGTATATATGCAACATTTCATCTTCCTGTTATAGTTTTCGAATGATAAGGATAACAAAAATCAGGCAAATGTAGATTTCGCTTCGTTGGGAATGGAGAAAGGACTTCGTTATAAAGGTTTTTAAGTCATTTATATAAAATCTTAGAATAGCTCTATTAATTATTGTTTTCTCATATTACTAAATATACTGTAGAAAAAGTATTATTTTCACAAAAAATTTCGATTCCAAGATTTTGTTGGCAATGTGTTTTTAAGACTTCTTCAACACGTTTTGACTATTTTTAGACCGATATTTATCTGTGTAACTGACTGTGGTCGATTTCTTGTGTGCACGACAGCCGCCACAAATATTAATGGATTTGCATGAAACTTTATATCCGGCTCTGCTAACGAAAAATCTTGAACCAGACAGAATCTTTTTCAAATTCGAGTGAACGAAATTTATTCGATATTTTATATTTTCTTAACATGGCAACACAGGACAAAATTTAACATATTTATGCATAAAAAATGTTATTTCTGGCTCAATGATAAAAAAAAAATTAACTGTTTCAATCATTACAGGGAAAAATAGCTGTGATGAAATTTTTGTGGTCGGCAGTCATTAGCCCGCCCCCCTTTGAGAGGAGGAGGAGGACCTTATTTTCCCGCGAGGGTACATTATCAACGTAGAATCAATCGAAAGATTTTTAAGTCCTTTAAAATGAAAGGTCATAGGCTATAATTGTGATCATTTGATAGAGATATTTCAAATTTTTATTTTAGTAAAGCAACTGTTTCATATGTTAAGAAATTTAATTTAAAATATAAAGTTTTCCTGATGTATTTACAATATGACAACAAACTATACTCCAGGTAAATTTTCATCATTTGTCCACTCTTATTTACAGCTTCGTTATCTATTGCTTCTATAAAGCAATTTAAAAAAAAAAAATCTGATGTGGGCAACACATGACTTTCCTTATATAATGCAATGAATTTACTACTTTTACAGTTAAAAAATGTTATTCTTATAGTAGATACTTATATTCTTTCCAAGATATTGAATTTTCTTCAATTAGTCGTCATTTTCACTGATTTAGCGTCATTTTTATCAATTTGGCGAGATTTTTGTTAATTTGGCAACAATTAAAAATGTCGCCGAGTTGGCGACATTCCGCAAAATTCGTCGCCACAATCTCGCCAAGCGTTATGGACGGAGAAATAAGTTATTCTTGCAGCAGATAAATAACTATTGGCGTTCAAATACAAAAGTATTACTCAAAGTATCTTTTTTCATGAATGAAACGCGCTAGATCCACGAGAATGATGTCACCAAGTTTATCGCATGGTATTACATATGAAAAGGGAGCATGTTTCTCAATAGGAAATATTTTTTTTTATTTTATATAACTTTTTGATATTTTTTTTTGAAAAATGTGCAATATCTCGAGAACGGTTCATGTTAGCGTTCTAAAATTTATGTCAATCGTTTTCTAATGAAAAATTACATAAGAAATGTCTATTTGCGCAACTTTATTAGCGGTTTTGATTTTTTGACGATTTTTTCAAAATTTTACTCGAAAATTTAAAGAGGTTCTGAACATTCGATTGCGTATAAAAACAATAGACTTCCAGTGTCTACGGATTGTGATTTTTGTACCAAATTTCGTTCGAATCGGTCTATTCGTTCGTCAGTTATCGTCTCCACAGACTCACTGACACACACACAGACATCACTTCAAAAATGTTTGATTCGTAATCAGGGATGCTTGAAACGTGCTCTCCCGTCGAAAACTCGAATTCGAATTTTCGACCCCGTCACAATACTTTCCTTATACATTATATATATAAGGAAAGTAATAACTTTAAAAATTTTATTCGTTTTAACACAAGTTTCACGGAAAATATAGACATTTTATAAAATGCTAAAAATTTTCCTTAGATTTAAAAAGTATTTCTTAAGGCATTTTGAAACTAACTATGCTTAACAAACTATTTCAAAGATTATAGGACATGATTAAATTCGCAAGTCTTCTAGCAGAATCTCGGGTGCAACGTCAAAAAATCTGATGTGGGCAACACATGACTTTCCTTATATAATGCAATGAATTTACTTCTTTTACAGTTAAAAAAAATGTTATTCTTATAGTAGATACTTATATTCTTTCCAAGATATTGAATTTTCTTCAATTGGTCGTCATTTTCATTGATTTAGTGTCATTTTTATCAATTTGGTGAGATTTTTGTTAATTTGGCAGGAATTAAAAATGTCGCCCAGTTGGCGACATTACGCCAAATTTGTCGGCAAAATCTCGCCAAGCGTTATGGACGGAGGAATAAGTTATTCTTACAGCAGATAAATGACTATTGCCGTTCAAATACAAAAGTATTACTCAAAGTATCTTTTTTCATGAATGGAACGAGCTAGATCCACGAGAATGATGTCACCAAATTTATCGCATGATAGTATTACATATGAAAAGTGAAAATGTTTCTCAATAGAAAATATTTTTTATTTTATTTTCTATAACTTTTTGATAATTTTTTTGAAAAATGTGCAATATCTCGAGAACGGTTCATGTTAGCGTTCTAAAATTTATGTCAATCGTTTTCGAATAAAGAATTACATAAGACATGTCTATATGCGTAACTTTATTAGCGATTATGATATTTTGACGATTTTTTCAAAATTTCATTCGAAAATTTAGGGGGGTTCTGAACATTCGATTACGCACAAAAACAATACTTCCAGTGTTTACGGATTGTGATTTTTGTACCAAATTTCGTTCGAATAGGTCCATTCGTTCGTCTGTTATCGTCTCCACAGACTCACTGACACACACACACAGACATCACTTCAAAAATGTTTGATTCGTGATCAGGGATGCTTGTGCCATGAACGTGCTCTCCAGTCGAAAACTCAAATTTGAATTTTTGCCCCCGTCGCAATACTTTCCTTATGCATTATGTATATAAGGAAAGTAAAAATTTTCAACCGCGGAACGTATACCAGCCTCGTTCGTCGTCGTTGATGAAGCACCTGGCGTTGCCGCCTCTATCTTCTGTGTTGAATGATTACTTGTGGTGTAGATTTGACATTACTTGTATGCACATAAAAGTTCGTTGATGTAGAACAACCCTTGATGAGCGGGGCGTCGTCGTAAGAGCTGGCGCCACTGCGTCGAGGTGATGAGGCACGTTGGGAAGTCTGTTTGCAACATGATGAGGCACGTGGGATAGACTGTTCGCAATCTTCGGGGTATATGAGGTACGTGGGAATGAGTCCAATGGCTGAACAGGTGATGAGGGAAATCCACACTGAGACTTGGTTAGCGCGCTGGAGTTGCACTCGGTAGGCCCGGGTTCGATTCCAGCCACTGCCAAAACTGCCGCCGTGTTCATGCGGAGTACGATCACGTTAAACATGTGGGTCCGAAAGTCCTTCCGTGAGGTTGGTGGTAGGGGAAGGAGGGTACGGTCCCTGTGGATGCCTCCCCCACTGGATTCCGGTCTAAATTGTGTGGCACTTCCCGACCGTCCAAACAGTTACCTTACACCTTTTCTGGTAGGTCGGACGGTCTGGGTTTCAACAACAACAACAACACTGAGACTTCTCTGGTAGCCGGCCAAAGTTTAAAAACTTAAATTTGGGGGGGTTGGGGATTTGATGACTCTAGTTATCTTTATTGCAAATGACTTTTTTGCCTTCATTACCTATGAACTATTAATTAAATAATATTGATGCCTTACATAATGTACGGAATACAATTTAATGTAAAGAATGTGTAAACATAATTTTGTTAAGTTTATAAAGTTTGGTTAGAATATAGTCATAATCATTTCAGAAATCACGCTTCGCATGATATATTTCGAAACATGGGATACCGCAAAGTCCACATCACACTTCTCACAATAGTACCTAGTTTCTTTTCTTATCTCTTTACCTTTATTGTCTCGTTTTCTGCAACAGACAGCACATTTTCTTAACGGGTTGTCCTTTTTTGCAGTTGGTGGAGCAAATTTCACAAAATGCCTCTCAGTTAACCGGAGTGGTGTGTCGACCGAAAGTCTCTCCGTTTTGCTTGACTGGATCTCAACAACACACCGATATGCATCAGACTTCAGATTCAAATTTTATGTTTAAACTTGAAACATAAAAATTGGTTGTATAAATTATCTACCATAAATAAAAAGTTACCATGTTATATATAAAGTAAATTGTTTCTAGTTTTAACTGTCTATTCTTTTGTACTAAATATCATTGTCATGCTTCACGTGTTTTCTTTGCAGAAAGCGTGATGGTTTACTAATAACCCTTATAGAGTTGACTATGAGAACAGTGCAGACCTTCTGAGACGCTCGTCGCAGTTACCACGTGGATTTCTTTTCTTCTTGCATTTGCATGGGCGTTTGTGTACTAAGTTTTAGTAAACCGCGTCGGGCAAAGTAACTTACGATGGATGTGCATAGGATTATTACAAGTGTGGAGGAGCTATTCAATTCGTTCGTCGTCGTTGATGAAGCATCTGGCGTTGCCGCCTCTATCTTGACACACCATCCACATGTCGCGTGACATTTATGCCGAGCATAGATTGGGCAAAAAGCTCGTGGGTTCCTGTGGCAATTGCGCGTCGCTGACACCCACGAATCTCAGACGAACATTAATGACTACCTCCCATAAAGGTAGGGCATCCGTCCACTTTCCGCAGTAAGGAATCTCTGTTATTGGGGTACGTAGCAAAGCAAGCAGCTTGCCTTCACCCTCGATCATAGCTATAGCAGGTTAGGTAATCATAGAAAAAGGCTTTTAAATAAATAGTGATCCAGAAAGATCGTAGCGTTGCACGTTAGACAGGATTGAGACAAGTCCCAATGCTGTCTACATGTCGCTGATTTGGAATATGGAGAAAATGACTCCGAGAAATAAAGGAAAATATTGGAAAAAGGGTTGAGTTCCGTGGAACTCTGTCTTGAGTCGACGAGTCGCGTTCTAGCGAGGCAGAAGGGGGCGGGGAGGCGCCGGCTGATCAAAAGATCCAGGCCCAGCCAATCAGAAAGCAGCATAGTTCCAGACCACGGGAGAAAAAACAAGACCTGACAAGCAGGCCCCGAAAAAACCCAAAAACATATCTGCCTAACACCCGAACTTAGGGGGATTTGGCTAACTCACATATGCTATCGTAGAGAATGGCTATCCTATCAATAACACTCTTAGATTCCCTTAATTTGGGAAGGGCAGCATTTAAGGCTTGCTGGAGGAAATCTCTCTGTTATCCGTTTCTTTCGAAACGGACTATCAGATCGATGACCTCGAGCCAGTCATCTCTCGTGGGATCCTTTCCTCCTTCAGGGGGGGGGGGGGTGCTTGCTCACGTTAAAATTAACAATTTTTGCTTTTGGGTCAGTTTTAGTGGGAAGCATGGGAAAGTCCTGTGGTTTAGGCTGAAAAGCAGCATCGTAGGATTTATTATTTTGGACATATTTGCTGGCGAAGGTGCGGTGATGCGCAATTTTGGGTTTTGGAAATTTTGGGACCACCCGGCGAACTTCAGGCAATGCCCGAAGAACCCCTGGAACAGAGGAAAGGCACCGGGGTATGCCCACCCTCCCCCAAAGAATCAGATACCCCCTTGGAGGCAAAAGGCCCTCGGACTAAATCCCCAGGTACCCCCTCAGGACTCCTCGCACATAGTGCCTCAGGAAAAAAGACACCAACCTTCAGCACCTACCAGATCGGTGCAACAGCAGGCCCCCAAATCATCGACCTCCAGAGAATTGACCCTGGAGGAAGTAAGAGCAGCTACAGCTGCCATTAAAAAGAGATCGGAAATAGAAAAAGCCAGACAAGCAAAGGAGGCAAAGGATAGGCTTGACAGGAAGGTTGAGGATTGGAAACAAAATAAACGAGTCAGGGGTGAAGAGATCGCGGAAACCCAGCTGTTAGTTAAAACGGGTGAAAAAAAGCAAAAAACTATCGAGTTCCAAAAGGACACTCACAAAAAAGTGCAAACCGCGGTTGAGGCTGAGGAAATGGAAGCTGAGACTGAACCGACTGATAAATCTGATGCTGAAAAGATGCAGCAACAGTATAAAGAACTAATCGAATCCCTTAGCCCAGAAGACGTATCGCTCTGGCAATTCGCAAAAAGACTCAGGAAACCTCAAATTAAGCTCCCGCCACTAATAGATGGAGCTAAAATCGCGTACTCAGACGAGGAAAAAGCCGAGGCGCTCGCAAGCCATTATGAAAAACAATTCCAACCAAACCACGATCTAATGTGTCAGGACACCCTAAGAATGGTTAGTCAAACTTTAAATAACTTCAAGAATTCCCCGGTAACGGCTGAGATTGACCCAGCCACCACGCAGGAGATAGTAGAAATTATTAAAAATCTCAAAAACCGTAAAAGCCCAGGGCACGACAAAATCAGAAATATTGCGGTTAAAAACCTACACTTAAACGTAATATGTTACTTGACTATCTTAATAAATAAAATATTAAAACTAAACTATTTCCCCAAAGAATGGAAGGAAGCGATAATTATAACAATCCATAAGCCTGGTGAGGATGCCACAATTCCAGCCAACTACAGACCAATTAGCTTGCTACCGACACTTAGTAAAATTACTGAGAAAATTATTCTTAAGAGACTGAACACGCACCTTAGTGAGAATGACATTATCATTCCGGAGCAGTTTGGATTTCGGCCAAAGCACTCCACCACTCATCAATTGCTGAGAGTGGTAGAGTACATATCTGCTGGTCTCAATAACAAGACACCCACAGCTGCGATTTTTCTGGACATACAAAAAGCCTTTGATAAAGTATGGCACTGTGGATTAGCGTACAAATTGATCACTTTAAAAGTCCCTGACGCACTTGTCAAACTTTTAATCTCATACTTAAATAATAGACACTTTCAAGTCAGAGTAGGGGGTAACTTATCTACACCCAAGCTCATTAAAAGTAGTGTACCGCAAGGTTCTATCCTGGGCCCGACACTCTTTAACATATACCTGAACGACATCCCTAGGACTCCAAACACAGAGCTGGCACTCTATGCAGACGACAGTGCGATACTTGCAAAACAACCCTATGTCTCAGTAATGCACAGACAGCTACAACAACACTTAGACATACTCCAAACTTGGCTGGAAAAATGGCGAATAAAATTAAACCCCAATAAATCTCATTGGATTTATTTCTCTAGAAAACGTAAACCTCCGCCGCCTCTGTACATAAACAACCATGCCCTAAAAGCGGAAAAATCTACTAAATACCTAGGTGTAACGATAGATTCCCACCTAACCTGGAAACAGCACGTAACGAACTTAATCAAAAAAGCGTATATGGCCACAGGAGCCTTATACCCAATGATAGGAAACGGAAATCTAAGTTATCAAAATAAACTCCTAATTTATAAATCGGTCATCCGCCCGGGAATGCTGTATGCAGCACCCGTATGGGGATATGCCTGTAAAACTACAACAGACCTCCTAGAGACAAAACAAAACAAAATCCTACGGATTATCAGGAAAGCTCCCAGGTACTTAAGAAACTCGGTAATTAGGAATGACTTAAAAATAAAAACTGTTAGAGCCCAGATTAAAAAGCTAGCGCTTAAATTTTACAGAAATTTGCCATCCGTTCCAAACGAACTGTTATTCAATCTGCATGACTATGATCATCGCATGGCCAAATCTCGTAAGAGACCCCGCGCTGTTCTAAACATCGATAATCGGAATTAAAAGATCTCACCTCAAACATCTGATTTTTAAATAAAACTCGCGACTATTATTTTATAAAAAAAAAAAAAAAAAAAATATTCTAAACTCTAAACTGCCAAAACGCTAGGTAACCCTTAGATCTGCATCAACCTCCCAAACTGCTTAAACTCTAAATGTGCAACAAACTGCCACACTAGGAGCTAGGACAAATAATAAAAAGTAGTAAATAAAAACCTCGAACCTCCAATTAGGGTCACTGAATTAATGTCACAGTTTGACGATAAGAACCACATATTGAAACTGGAGATTGAAGGCGCTTCGCGCCTGGTGCTCTGTCTTGTACGACACTACGATGAATTTTAAGTATTGGCGCTTACGCGCTTTAAACAGACAGACAATGTATCAAACAGCCAAGTGCAACAGTACTAGGCGAAAAAATGAAAAATAATTCTTTTATACTAACTTAATGTATGTGATTATATATATATATATATATATATTTATACACAACTTGAAACCTAAGCTCGGCGCATTAGCGACCGATTTCACAATGTCTTCTATAGACTAAAAAGCAATGCACAAAAAGCAATGACCGATTTCACAATGTCTTCTATAGACTAAAAGCTGTACTAAAAACCTCACTGAGGGCCGAAATGATATTTAAAAGTTTATCTAGGGGGTTAATTGGTATTTAAGGCTTGCTGGAGGAAATCTCTCTGATATCCGTTTCTTTCGAAACGGACTATCAGATCGATGACCTCGAGCCAGTCATCTCTCGTGGGATCCTTTCCTCCTTCAGGGGGGGGGGGGGCTTGCTCACGTTAAAATTAACAATTTTTGCTTTTGGGTCAGTTTTAGTGGGAAGCATGGGAAAGTCCTGTGGTTTAGGCTGAAAAGCAGCAGCGTAGGATTTATTATTTTGGACATATTTGCTGGCGAAGGTGCGGTGATGCGCAATTTTGGGTTTTGGGCATCCTCTATAACTCGCGGGGTGTTCCCCTCCACAATTTGCACAAGTGCATTTTACTTCAGGCTTTTTTGGACATTCATAGGAGCGATGATCTCCTGCGCATTTAACGCACTTAGGCGGAAGATGGCACGAATTTGCCGCATGGTGCCACTTCTGGCACGAAAAACATTGAGTACTGGCGCCCTTGCGCCCTCTGTATCGCTCAATTTTTACTTCAACACCTAGCAGTTTAATGACTTGAAAGATTTTTATATTATCAGGATTTTTGTCCAGCTGTACGTAGAAGAGCGGCATCATAATTCTGTTAGTTTTGGGACCCTTGTACAGCTGCGTGACGCTATTTATTTTGAATCCACCAACTTCTAGACGTTCCTTGATTAGATCAACACTAGTAGGTACAGGGAGACCCCTAATCACTACTTTAAGCGGCTTTTCTTCATTTAGGAGAAAGGTCCTGAAGGAGATTTTATCTTTAATTAGTCTTCTTTGAATTTCTATATATTCATTTCTCGTTTCAACATCAATTTTAAAGAGGCTTCCCCCTCAGGCTACTGACAATCGAAGGAGCAATGAGGCGCAACTGATTTAAATAATCATACCAGCTAGGGCTGGGAACGATGAAAAAGGGGGGGGGCGGCGTTCTTTTTTAGGGGTTTCATCAGCATTAGCTGAGTCCGGCGCAGGAACCTCAGGGTCCAGTACAGGCTGGACCGTGGAAATGGGGGGGGGGGGGGTGAACGCTCTTAACAGCTTTAGCAGAGTGCCTCTTTGGCACTTTTTCAAATCCTTCCTCATCGGAATCATTACGGGGGTGTTTGTTAGCACTAGTGCTGGGTTTAGAAGCTGAACTACTATCTTTGGAAAATTTATCAAAATCTTTCATCACTTCTAAAACTTCTTTCGAAATCTCAATTCTGTTACTAGTGCCTGAGCACGTGGTCTGGGACGGCAGGGAGGAACCAAGAGACATCGAAGGTGACGAAGAAACAACAGAAATCCCATGAGAAGAACTCATGGGGGCTCACCTGAATGATCCATACTTGATGCATCGTCCAATGCAATCTCCATATCTCTTTCCATAGCAGCTGCTTTAGCCTTCAACAGTAGCCACTCATGTCTGGTGATATCCCTGGGCGGGTTATCCACAATAATACAAAGTTCCTCGTACTCAAAGTCCGATTGCTGTAACTTTACTAAGTCCGGTTTCCCTCTCGAGGGAATCTCCTCCGGGAGAGCAAAATATTGCTCTTTGAATAAACTCCAATGGGCCATACATAAGTCAGATCCGAAGATATTCTTAAACATAGCGACCGAAACGAGTGCACGTGTTAGATCCATTTCGTCCAAAATGGCGCAAAGCAGGAGCAGACCGTGAAGCGACCCTACCCCGACGGCGTTCTAGACCACTGTTCAAAGTGGATGGCACTTTCCGCAGCACCAAACATAGCGTAATCGAGTGGGACCATACCCGAGGCAAAAACCACGCCCACCATTTCAAAACCCTATTCACAATCACAAACCTCAACATTCCAAATATGTTATAGCCATGAGATAAACTGATTTGTTTATAAAGTCAATAACATTTTTTAATTTAATAATTTTATTGAATAACTGAAAATTGTTATATACAAAGAGATTAAATTCGTTAAATTTCTGCTTAAACCCGGCTTGTCTGCACACGAACAACCATTTGAATCTGGGAGAGGAAACAATCCAACATGTTAAGAAACTGGAATTTTTCTCTGAATCTCTGAATCAAAGAGAAAAGATAAAACAGAGGGGGGGGGGGGGGGGGGGGTAAGCGAAAATGGTTTACCAAGGCACCCTAGGCACTTCTAATCAAAATTTTATTCTAGAATTAGCTGAAAAATAATATAATGTGAATATGAACAGAAAGCCATTGCCTCAGTTGCAAATACGGCAAAACAAAATTAAAATATACATTTATGGTTTGAATTTAATGGCGCCATCTAGTGGTTTTATATGAAAGTTATACTACTTGTTTTAATTTCTTGAATTTGGTCTAATTCATTTTCACATTTTGCTTTCCTCACATAAATTATTTCATAATACTCCACGTTCCAACAGCAGTATTTGCCTAGAAGTATTTTAATAAATTATTTCAACTTTTATCAAAGATTCGTTTTGTCATTAATGTTGAAAGTATATGGAATGCAAGCAGTTTTAAGTTTTAAGGGAAATTTGATTGAATACTAGAGCTATGAATGAAAACAGACAGGGAAAATAAAAATTGTACAGCAAATTTCAACGATCCTTTTTTAAATTTCTATGTTCCAATAAACAAACCGGTTTCGAAATTCTTATACTTTTCAGTTAAATCTTAATATATTTCCAATCAATATTTATAGTTACTTTATAGCATTAAGATTTATATTGTCGAAGCAAGTAAAAAATTTCATAAAAAAACCTAAATACATTTAGACTTGCATATATGCTATTATATGTATCAATTTATAGTTTAAAAAATACTTCGAGTGAAAGCCTTGAGTAAGTAAATAAAAGCAAACACTCGGTTGATCAAAAACTTTTAACGGAAAAGAAATTCGTTCGAATATAAAAATATCAGATTTTTATCCATTAAGTTCGGAGGTATAAGCTTCCAAAATGTTTACATTTTTATAACTCTCCAATTTCGACAAGATACACCGACCACAGACATTATTCAAGCCAAAATTTTGTAATATTTCGTTCCGAATATGAGTAAAAGAAATCCAAATAAGCCACAACTTACCCCAACCGATGAAGTAAAACATGCGAAGCGACTTTTGTTCAGCGAAAGCCGCTGCAATCAGCTTGTGGAGGTAAAATCCTTCGCAGAACATCCACATGTAGGTGCACATACGAGAATATTTGGTCGTGATGTATAGCATCCTACAGCTAATCTGTGAAAGAAAGTTTCATGCATTATAATTGCGCTTAAAACTTTTAAATTGGTAGGTTTGGCAATTTCTAATTGGTAATACAAAAAATTCACCATTTCACATGCTTTCAACCATACTATCTGTATCAATCCACTTAAATATATATTTTTAACTTAAAGATAACTAAACTCCCCTTGAATATACGTATCTTACTTAAATATATCTATACTCCACTCAAATATATCCATTTTAAATATCTCTAACTTAACACCACTTACATATCTCTTTCGGAGATATATAATTTTTGTTAATTTTGCAACATTTTCGTCAATTGTGCAGACAGCTAACTACGTTAGAACTAGGCACACAGTCTCGACCACTCAAACGGCAACTAAAAACTCTTCCGGCCGTCCAAACAGGTGCTCTTAGTCCTATGGACGAGTCGGACGGTCTGGGTCTTCAACTAAAAACTCTTGGGTCAGTCGAGTGATCTGGGTCTTCCACAGGCACACAGCCATCACCCCTGGTGTGATGGTGTGAGGTGCTATCTCTTACGACAGCAGGTCGCTCCTAGTCATCCTGCGTACGACTTTAACAGCTCAACGATATGTTGATGAAATACTGCGGCCGTTTGCGTTACCCCTCAAGGCACGTTATTTTGGGGCCATTTTCCAACAAGATAATGCTACACCACTTACGACTCGCATATCTGTGAACTGTCTCCTTGATGTTGATATTGTTCCTTGGCCAACAAGGTCACCAGACCTTTCGCCAATCGAGCATATATGGGACATGCTAGGCCGCCAGATTCGGGCACCCTGAAATATAGCAAATCTGGAGCAACAATTGAGGAATGTCAGGCAGAATGTATCGCAGGATGACTTTTAGAAAACTTTATCACTCCTCACCTAGACGTATACAAGCATGCATTGCTGCCAAGGGGGGTTCACTAATTACTGATTTGAAAATTTAATGTGCAATTGCCATTGTTGGGTCCTGCGGCCTTGATTTTGTAATCATTTCATTACCTGTGTATGAGCTGTACGCATATTTAATTTCAATAAAAGCAGTCACTTTCTTCATGGTGCTACTTTTTTTTTTTTGTCAAAAGAGTGCATGTTGTTCCGATTAAATTCAACTTAAATCGCAATTAAATAAACGTTAAAAACTCAAGACAATGAAAATGGAAAGATCGGGAGGATTTTAAAGCAGCAAACAAAGGATTCTAACAAAGCAAATTTTCGCTTACATATTACTAATAAACTGCAAGGAGAAGGCATCATTTCCCAATTACTACAGCCTCAAGCGTCCGATTAACAGAAGGAACACTAAGCGTATTATTAATTCTTCTTGAACGAGGTTTAAGCAAGGTTTAAAAGATTGCTGGAAACGATGGAATTGAAAAATCAATAGTATCTAGTATAAAAATTTGTTGTCTTTCAAAGCTCAGAGACCAAAGAAGTGGCGGAAACGTATACCCTAAATTCATGAAATAAACGATATGTTGTGCCGTTGTGCGGTTAGTAAAGTTGCAAAAAATCCGGGAATTTGGGGGAATAAACCGGGAATTTTGGAAGCATTGGAAACTTTGGTGGGAAGAAACTAATTTACGCGTTTCTTGTATGATCTAGCTAATCGGCACATTACGAAGTTGAAACCCCAAAAATGGAACCGACATTTAAATAAACATACTAAATCTTTGTATTAGTTTGAAGGTAAAGTCCATTGAAATAAAATTTTTGAAAGATTGAAATTACAAAAGTTTCGTTGAAATTGGGAAAATTATATTAGTCACAAAATTATTAAAATTATTGGGACTAAGAATATAGATTTCTTGTTATTGTTCGATATTAAATGAATATGAATGTAGGAATCGCTTTGTACGAGTAATAAGTATTTCATCGTTCGGCGTTGTTGTTGTTGTTGTTGAGACCCAGACCGTCCGACCTACCAGGAAGGTGTAAGCATCGTTCGGCGTGTTTTTATTTTTAGAATTTATACAAATGAAATTACAATTTATTTTGGAATTAATTTTCATTTTTATATATAGTTATAAAGTCACATAATTTAAATATATTTCTTTGATTTAACAAATCTCTCTCAATTTTTCATGTTTCATTCGTACCCCAAATGCAAAAAATAAATAGTTTTGTGTCACATACACATTTTATTTACAATATAAACTGCAATGACTGAAAATTCACACTGTTGTGGAACTTTCAAAGTTCCCTTCCCAAAAAACCTAGTTTATACCCGGGAATAAACAGAGCTTTTTCCCGTCTTTGCAACTCTAGCTATCAGTGACAACCGGAAAGACAGCTACAGCTATGGATTGTAAATCACATTTTCAGCAAGACTTAAACGTCAGTATTAGAGTATCGACAGCTCGAAGATGTTTAACCGAAAACGGGGAAAATGATGAAAAAAAAAATCCCGCACTGTTTAAACATCATATGCGTCTACAACTTCATTTCTCAAAAAACATACCATCATTAGACTGTTGCCAATTGGCGGTGTGCAATATTTTCAGACGAGACAAAAATGAATCGTGTTGGATGTGGTGGGTGTATTTGGACTTTGGATAAACTAGCAAAACGTATTCATGATAAGTGCAGCAACTCGAACTTTTTGAATTTTCAAACTTTACTTTTTTCAAATGATATATGATTTTGCTATGTTTAATGTAGTAACTGTATGTATAATAATTTTTGTTTCAGAATTTGCATATGGATTTGCATATGTTAAAAGTCGTACAGATCACCATTAGCAATCTTACCTGGTGAATATCAATTACTTACCTGGTGACGTCAGACACGTCAAGAGTATCTAACTGTGGGCTTTTCTCCAGTGTCTCTCTCGTTGACGTCAAAAGTTACACACGGTAATCCGCCGCTGCCAAAACTGCCGCCGTGTTCATGCGGAGTACGATCACGTTAAACATGTGGGTCCGAAATAATTATCCGGTCGTCCATCTCGCTGCTCTAAGTCCTCTGGACGAGCCGGACGGCCTGGGGCTTTCACACGGTAATCCGTCCCCCGGCCGTCCAAATAGCTACTCTTAGTCCTCTGGACGAGTCGGACGGTCTGGGTCTTCAACACGGTAATCCGTCCGTCCATCTCCGTCCGTCCAAATAGATACTCAAGTCCTCAGGATGAGTCGGACGGTCTGGGTCTTCTACACGGTAATCCGTCCAAATAGATACTCAAGTCCTCAGGATGAGTCGGACGGTCTGGGTCTTCTACACGGTAATAGCCGGGCGCGGTAGCCCATTGGTTAGCGCGCAGGAGTTGCACTCGGTAGGCCCGGGTTCGATTCCAGCCACTGCCAAAACTGCCGCCGTGTTCACGCGGAGTACGATCACGTTAAACATGTGGGTCCGTAAGTCCTTCCGAGAGGTTGGTGGTAGGGGAAGGAGGGTAAGATCCCTGCGGATGCCTCCCCCACTAGGTTCCGGTCTAAATTGAGTGGCACTTCCCGGCCGTCCAAACAGTTACCTTACACCTTTCTGGTAGGTCGGACGGTCTGGGTCTCAACAACAACAACACGGTAATAGCTAGTTAGCTCGAACTTGGCGTAATAGCTAACTAGCTATTACGCCAAGTTCGAGTGATTTGACCTCTTAGCCAAATTTTGTATATAAAAGTTTAGTCTACTTGGTGTCTTTGTCTTACTTTATATGATATCAACCGCATCAGTGTGCATTAGGGAAATTGCTTTACACATTTGTATACCCGAGCTCCAAGAGAATATCGTGGTCTTTGAAAAAGCGTTAGCTGGAAAATCGTGTTTAGATTAGAGTGGAGTTTCTTGAACGCAACGTTCTTAAAAAACATGGGACATATCGTCTATTGTAAAAATGTAATGGTGCCGCTATCAAATTAGAGTCACACCCACTGCAAGTGTCGAAAACCCAGACCGTCCGGCACATCCGTGGACATAGAGCAGCAATTTGGGAGTCTGGGCCCACTGCAAGTGTATGAAACTTTATAGGAAACCGGAGAAGAAAGCATAATGATATGGGGATACATTACTGCGCGTAGAGTAAGAATAATGCGTCTTATTCCTAACTGAATGACTGGCCCCAGAGATACACTGGACAATTGCTTGCTTCCAACATTACGCTGGTATAAAATACCAAGAGGGGGCTTTGATAAAATATCAAGAGGGGAGCATGATAACGATCCACAGCATATCTCAAAGGTGGCTAATAAAAATAATATTTATGTTCTTGAGTACCTTCCTCATTCTTTGAATCTATTCAAATCTAATTAAACACACATGGTGTCTATCTTCTCAGATTACTCTGACAGATTACTCTGGTAGATTACTCTGACGTTTTAAACTCTATGAATTAATTTTGGATGTACGTCAAAAGAGAATGTGCCAATATTACACAAAGAAATTGCCGAAATCTAATTGACTGCATTACAATTCACATTGAAGCTTTTCTTGAAAGCCAAATGAGGCTATACATTTAGTATTGCAGAGGTAAATTTGTTTGTTTTTTAAATCAAAAATTGACATTCTAGTTCAAATTCCTAGCAATATTTTACGAACTAATTTTATTAATTGTATTTTATGAAATAAGTGTTGTTGTTGATGATGTTGTTGAGACCCAGACCGTCCGACCTACCAGAAAGGTGTAAGGTAACCGTTTGGACGGCCGGAAAGTGCCACCCAATTTACACCGGAACCCAGTGGGGGAGGCATCCACAGGGACCGTACCCTCCTTCCCCTACCACTAACCTCTCGGAAGGACTTACGGATCCACATGTTTAACGTGATAGTACTCCGCATGCACACGGCGGCAGTTGTGGCAGCGTGCAAATCCAGCACGCAAACCACCGAGCTACCGCGCCCGAAATGTGCCAACAGCACGCAAACCACCGAGCTACCGCGCCCGAAATGTGCCAACAGCACGCGGTGTTCCCAGGTGGTCACCCACCCAAGTACTAACCGCGCCCGATGCTGCTTGACTTCGGTGATCTAACGAGAACCGGTGATTTTAGCACGGTAGGGCCGTTGGTACTATGAAATAAGTGTGTATTTTTTTCTTTTCAAGCAAAATGTTTCGAATTTATTAGTTACTGCAGTTACTGCATTTGCAATTATAGATATTTTAAATTGCTGTATTAGCGAGTTGCATTCCAATCTTTGGATGTTTAATACGCATTGGGGTCATTTTGAGGGGCACTGTATATTAATTCCCTTTAAAATTCAACTGCCGACCCAAGGATTATTCATCAAAATTAGGGACATTCGATTTCCGTGCATGGGCCTAGTGTCTTGTTGTAGGTTCGAATATTGTTCCGTTCCACCACGAGATTAATTTGAGAATAATGCTCATTGGATTAAAGGGGAACTTATCTTACTCAATGCATTACTGCCGATACTCAATATCGTCTGTCAATACTCAAATTATTTATAATAAGGATTATAATTATGATCATAATCGTCTGTCAATACTCAGTAAATATCGTTGCAATATGAAAATGAACAAAAAAGCAATGCAAATTCCTGCTTACCGAGTTCTCCTCGAGCAGTGTTCTTATGTTTCCAGAATTGTCTATCTCGTCAAGCACGACGGTACCCTTAAAGGCAATGGCAAGGGAGGCGTTCAGGAGCAACGCGGCGAATAGGTTCTTGTGCAGGGTGATGCGATGCACTTGAAGTTGCCTACAAACATTATTAAGAATCGTTTGTAATTGAATAAACATGCTATTGAATAAACATGCTTTTTTCTACTGTTTTGCAATATTTTAAAGAACATCACAATGTGAAATAAACATACAATATTGTTCTTAAGTATGGTCAGTAGCATCCCGATGTTCTCCGAGGCCCCAAACGAACTTTTATATAAAAAAAAAAGCCTCATCTGAATAATAAATACAGTAGAAAGTCACGCATTCGAAAATTAGTAATCCGAAAAATCGATTATCCGCCAGTTTAATTATGTTGTTTTCACAAGTTTAAAAAGATTGAAAATAATAGTAAAACAAGAAAGATCAATCATGCATAAAGCATTGATTATGAAACACTTTCCAACTTCAATGCAATTTCATTTAAACATCTCTAAAATGCGATACATTCCTCGGTAATATTTTAAAAATTATCACAGTACTACATTAATTTATTATATTTGCAAACTTAAACCTTCATCGAAAAAAATGAACTTCATTCAAATGACGGCAATTAAATATAAATCGCCTGGCTCCTCGGTAATGTATTTAACATTATCATAATACTACAATAATTTATTATATTTGAAAACTTCATCAAAAACAATTGAAATTTATTCAAATGACGCCATCGAATTATAACACGCCTGGCTCTCTCTATAAAAGCAGCATTTCATTGATTAACATTTTTCCACTCATTTCATTCATCACAATAATATAATAATTTATTTTATTTAAAAACTTAAGACCATGGAGGTACGAGTATTTAAAGTCTATGCTTAAAACTTCATCGAAAAAGATCGTCCTTCTCTCTGTAAAATCAATGAATATTTTATTCATATCAGCTATGCAGACTCCATGAGCTACATAATTTTGCGTTAAAGAAATACAGCAATTCTTATACAACTCATTCTACATATTTTGCAATTTACATTTTACATAATTGAAAAAATAGGCTTCGTTGTAGAAATAATCAAATTTGAATGATCATTTAAACTCAAATATATTGTAATTGCGTTGTTTCAGTATGTAGATGCACAGAATTTAAGCAAAAATAAAGCGGTTTTAAGACGGATACAACACTCAATATGAATTAAAAAAAACTTTAAAAATCATGATTTTGAGACAAGATGGATGCCATATTTCATTTTGAAGTGGGTCACGTGATCTCTTCATATAACGGTTTAATTATTATTTTAATTTTTATTTAAAAACCTACTGAATATATTTTGCTGAAATTCTTTTTTATATATTTTATGGGATAATTTGAATATTACCTAAAATTTTCGAAGCAATTTGTGAATTTTAAATCCGTTTAAAAATGTTTGAAAAATTTGGTCCCATGATGATCATTTAAACTCAAAAATATTGTAATTGCTTTAGAACGGAATATAGATGCACAGAAAATACGTAAAAATAAAGCGGTTTTAGGACGGATGCAGCACTAAACATAAATTAAAGAAAAAAGAACTTTGAAAATCACGATATTTACACTGGGTAAAAAAGATGGATGCCATATTTTATTTTGAAGTGGGTCACGTGGTCTCTTCATATAATATGGGTGTAATTATTATTTTAATTTTTATTTAAAAAACTACCGAACATGTTTTACTGAATTTGTTTTTATATATCTTATAGGATAATTTGAATATTTTCTAAAATTTTCGAAACAATTTGTGAATTTTAATGTCTCATAAAAAAGTTTGAAAAATTAGGTCCCATAGAGTTAAATGTATTTCATTTTTTCAACCCGGGTTCAATCCAAAACTAATTGGGTGATATTATTCATTTATATTCCCATAGGTTCCACAGACCGTCTAAACAACATACTAAAATTTCATTTTGATTAAGTCATTTTTACGGCAGTTATCGTGCTAACGGACAGACAGACAGACAGAATGAACAAAGTCATAAACACTTTTCAACTTTGTTGTAAAGTGTTAAAAAGACTAACATATGTTTTAATATTTGCCCTTTACGTTATGCAGTAAAATTTTGGAGAGTCTTTGTGTGATATACAATACTTCCGGGTTTGAAACTACTTTGTTCCAATGGATAACCCGATACATGTTATATAACAAAGTGCACTATGGGAATTATAGTATCATGATCTCAATTACAATTCAATAAACAGGTTGCAGCCAAAACATTGTAAAGAACATTATAAACTGATGCTAATAATAAAATGTAGAATTATATGAAACAGCAAGAAGACGTTGGATTAGGTATAATATATAATGCACTATTGAATCTTTAAAAAATACAAAATAAGTCCAATAAAAATGTACAAAATTTTAAGGTCCTCTGCAAACATGAGGTTTGGTCCTCGCGACAGGGTATAGTAACTTCTGAGTATAGTAACACAAGTCTAAAATATTTTAATATTTCTAGCAAAAACTACAAGTATTGTAAACTGTATTGAATACACCTTGATATACAGGAAAAGTTTTTCCAAATACCACTCGATACTAACATTAACATATATTAGAAATAAGTATATAAATTTTAAGCAAAAATATTTCAATTCATTTCAAAATCCATGTACATTATGTACATGGATTTTGAAATGAATTGAATTGAATTATTTTTGCTTAAAATTTATATATTTATTTCTGACTCGCCGCCTTCGGCGACCAGCCTGTTCGCTACCCTTGAAAATTCTGACCGTGGCAAACTCGCTGGCCCGACCTACCAGAAAGGTGTTGAAGTGTTGAAGACCCAGACCGTCCGAAGTGTCCTACCAGAAAGGTGTGAGGTAACTATTTGGACGGCCAGGAAGTGCCACCCAATATAGACCGGAACCCAGTGGGGGAGGAATCCACAGGGACCGTACACTCCTTCCTCTACCACTAACCTCTGGGAAGGACTTACGGACCCACATGTTTAACGTGATCATACTCCGCGTAACTCGGCGACAGTTTTGGCATTGGCGGGAATCGAACCCGGGACTACCGAGTGCAATTCCCGCATTTAAAATATAACATAATATCACCGCAACAATCTCCATAACGTTCTTTTCATTTATTTTTTATTTCTTCCGTTCCATCGTTCCATCATTTAAAGTATCCATAAAATTAAAATATCCATTTAAAATATACATAAATTAAAATATCCATTTAAAGTATCCATAAATTAAAATATCCATTTAAAAATCCACATCATTCCACCATTTAAAATATCGCATAAAACATTAAATAACAATAATAATTTCACCCTCACAATATCGGGGCGCGGTAGCCCATTGGTTAGCGCGCTGGAGTTGCACTCGGTAGGCCCGGGCTCGATTCCAGCCACTGCCAAAACTGCCGCCGTGTTCACGCGGCGTACGATCACGTTAAACATGTGGGTCCGTAAGTCCTTCCGAGAGGTTGGTGGTAGGGGAAGGAGGGTACGGTCCCTGTGGATGCCTCCCCCACTGGGTTCCGGTCCAAATTGGGTGGCACTTCCCGGCCGTCCAAACAGTTACCTTACACCTTTCTGGTAGGTCGGACGGTCTGGGTCTCAACCCTCACAATATCTCCATGGAAACGGCGTGACGTCCCCGGCATGTGGTAAAAAAATCGGATCTTTTGCGTGAAGTCGTCAAGAAATTTAAAATCATTACTTCTTTAAAATCAAGATCGGGCTGCTATTTATAATTATTTCTTGACCAGATTAGGCTTATAAGAAAGCCTGATGTTTGAGTTTTCTGAAAATGTAAATTATTAGTCGAAATTCTCGATACTTTTTCGGATGCGAGGATTTAAAACGAAAGTTCGTTTTTTTGATCCGAAAGTGACTTTTGTTTTAAAATCTTCAAAAAATATTAGAAATTGAAATTGAGATTTGAAATTGATATATTTTACTTGCAATTGACTGCTCTTTCTGGTCGTGTGATTTGTTTTTTTTTTACGACGTCTGGATAGTGGAGAAAAAAGGGAGAAAAGGGGATAAAACGGTCGAAATCGCATAAACCATTAAATAACTAAAAAAATAATTCAAATTTTAAAAATCGGTTTTCACGTGACACCTTCCCACACCGCCGGGTCTCCTGTTGCCAAATTTCGTAGCTCTCCGACACGCGGTCGCTGAACCTATAGTGTATAAGACAGACAGACACACACACACAGACAGACATTGCCTTTTATTATTTAAAAAGATATATGTTAATTTTTGTATCGATTTTTCCGATTTGCCCTATGTAAATTTGTATTCACAATTTCTGGTTGTATATAAGATCATGACTGTCAATTCCTTATTATTGCCACTGATGATGGCTATTAGATTGTCCAAAAGCGCTATGGCATTTTGAATAACTTTTTCTGTACGTCAAGATGGTGTATTAAATACAGTTTACAATACTTGTAGTCTCTGATAAAAATATAAAATATTGTATTTAAACTTTCATTAGCATAGAATTGTAAATTTTGTTTGAGATCATGAGCTTCATCCATTGCACACTGTTATATAAATAATCTACATATAAAATTATTTCATTTATTAAAGGTTTAACAATAAATTACATCATCCTTTCCCACAAGCTGGCGAATTTTATATATGCTATTATAATGTGAGTAAATATAAGTGAAAAGTTATTCAGGAAGTTTGGGTATTGTTAATAACAATGTTACTTCTTAATGCTTTTAGTAAAATATCATAACTTGCCATTAATATAAAAAATTACGTATAAAATGAGTATTTATTTAGCATTATTTAATATTCTGATTTTTTTAATGCTATTTTCAAAAAATCAGTCGAAAATTTGGGGGTCTTCCGAACGTTCCATCGCGTTTAAAACCAATAAGATTCCAGTATTCACAGATCATAATAATCATGCTAAATTATGTTCAAAACGCTCCATTCGTTCATGAGATATCACATCCACAGACTTATGGACACACATACACGCGTACACCGGCTCATGCACACAGGCATTTTCTCAGAAACATTTAATTCGAGTTCAGAAACGTTATAAACATGCTCTTCCAACGAAAACTCGAATTCAAATTTTCGACATCGTCTCAAAACTTTTCCAATACATTACTATGTACGTATAGTAAAAATTACACTATTTCAATTTCTCGGTTTATTATACGATTGATATATACGGCTTTATAATCTCACTATACTTTCTGCTATTCAGTTCTAAATTAACAGATCCATAATTTTTTTTCGTTCCAAGCATTTTAACGATGTATCATATCATCAAATTAAAAAGCATATTTACTTGTATGCAGAGAATATAAACAGAGCTGGCAGCAAGAAGAAGATAGAAACCCCAAATGTAGCTATGTAGAATATCTGTAACCGGCGAATGCCCTAGAAAGATAAATGATCAAATGTAAACAAACTTTCATTTACAGAAACAGTTTTGAAAACAGATCAATAATCAATAAAGAAATATGTTCAGTTTTTACTTTCCCTACAATACATGGTAACGTTCAGAGGAAGTATTATAATCATGTCGGAAATTGCAATTCGAATTTTCGACGGGTCTACACATTTTGGGACAGCTATAAAACGAAATACACATTTTTAACGAACGTGTGCAATGTATGTATCCACTCTAACTCAAAAACTAGTTGACCAAATTTCATAATATTTTACAGATAAGTCACTTGTGGATTGCCCTAGTGCTGATTAGATTTTGATATGATTCGGTATAAAATAACCTGTTTTTTTGTGAAATGTTTTAAAATTAAAATAAAGGTTGGCGCTTCTTGTGTGTCCTGACGAAGAAGGCTGTTATTTCCTTCAAAACAGGTCGTTACTATTTATTTTGATTTATATGCTACTTTTAACGAAGTTTCGATTTCATTTGCCTCCTTTTTCTGTGAAACTCTCTTATTAATGATAATTGTTTATTCTCCTCTTCTGAGTGGAAATTTCTGGCTTAATTTTCCGATTTCGTTTGCTTCCTTTTTTAGTATTTTTCAGCTTATTCTATCTTTTGATAACACCCTTTCCTTGCTGCAATCACTTTTTCCATTCGTGCATTTGTCGCCGATCTTTCTCTCACGAGTGAAGGTTGCGCTTCTTGTGTGTCCTGACGAAAGAGGTTGTTTTTGCCTTCAAAACAGATCCATACTATTATTTTTAGCTTATATGCTGCTTTTAACGAAGTTATTTTAATTTTAGAACATAAAATACCAACATACTAAACTGAAAACATGTCAAGTACATTAAAACAGGTGTTTTTAAAATGTGTTGATGGTATAATAAAGACATCAATATTTGTACGATAAGTATTAAAAAGATCAACAAATTTATATTAAAAAAAAAACTTTTAGAATAATTGCGTTTAACAATAGTATTAAGGAGAACCTAGTAATAGTAGCAATAATATGAAAGCAAAAATAAGAAAGCAATTAGCAGAATTATTTAATAATTTATAATCGAACAAAAAAGCAAGACCATTTTCTTATTTTCTTTGTTCGAAAAAATATCGTTAACATCGATTTACAAACAGCTCTTCCGGGTGAAAATTTTGAATGTTTCATTTTTGATTCGTGGACGCTAATAGTTATCGTTAGAACCGAATCCCGGACCGGATCCTGATACGAATCTTGGATCCTGGTCGAAAGTTCGGCTCCGTTTTGACAACTCTAATAGGTAGGTACACTATGATATTTATTAAATATTTATTTTGATCTGTATATTAATACCAATTCCCAACTGCCAGTTCGTCTGTCACATTTTCTTTGTTATGTACTTCTGGAATAAAAACAAACTTTGAGACTAGCGGATCTGAATCTCGGATCCAGATAGGAGATTTGGATCCTGAATCAAGATGATTTCAAATCCTGATCTTAGATCCAAATTTTGATTCCGAATCCGTTTTAACAACTCTAATAATAGGTAGCCCAAAACACTGAAGGTCCGTAACCCAATCCTAAGTGGGATTCAATATGTGTGTGTTGGTAAGGGCGAATGTTGCCCTGTGTTACATTTGAACTCACAAGGGAAGGCTTTGCAATAGTTCTCTCGGATTGCAATCTTTCATGTCCTATCTTGTAAAGGACCATGAATAATGATAAAACGCCACGGCTTTCATCTGCTAAGTGATAGGGGGCGCCACAATAACAATCTGAAGTTGTCATGCAAACGAGCTCTACTGACGTGTATTATTTACATTTTAGTGTGAAAATATTATCCTTTTCAATTATTACTATTATTTTGAAATAAAATGGACAATAATGGTAAGTAGTAAACGATAAATTTATCACTAATATAATTTATATCTTATTAATTAGCCAAACAACTGCCAAGACATGGTCGTAAAGGTTGATCAAACACAACAAAGACAAAGGCTGAAATTTTTGGAAACCAAAACTGAACTAATCAACAAAACTATTGACTGTATTACAATGAAAGTCAAAGCAAATGAAATTTGTAAAATAATGAATGATTTTAATTCTTTGTAAGTTTGAAATTATGAATGGGAATGCTTAAATGTATGATCAATACAAATGAAAAAATTACAATGTGCACATTTAACAAATGCATAATGATTGCGATTTACAATGAAACAAGTTGCTGAACCAATATTAAATACAATTGCGATTACCTTGTTAAATTTTGTAATGTGTTTTTTCAACAGAATATCCAGCTTTTTTCCAAGAATATATTACAATATCTTGAAATATATCAGTGCCAAGATAATTGTACACAAATGAATGCATTTTTAAAATAAATAATCTGTCATTTAACTCTCTGTTGGTCTCTTCATCGATGTTGGTTCAAAATTCATCGATGTCTTCAATATGGACCCCTTCAGTGCATGCAGCTCGAATTTTTATGTAGTCTTCGATACGTTTTACAAATGCCTTATAAGGATTGAAGAAGTAACAGTCTAACGGCTGTGCATATTTTGTTGTTTTTTCAGGTATTATTTAATAATAATAATAACTGAAAAGGATATTTTCTCACTAAAATGTAAATAATACACGTCAGTAGAGCACGTTTACATGACAACTTCATATTGTTATTGTGGCGCCCCCTATCACTTAGCGGATGAAAGCCGTGGCGTTTTATCTTTATTCATGGTCCTTTACAAGATAGGACGTGAAAGATTGCAATCCGAGAGAACTATTGCAAAGCCTTCCCTTTTCAGTGTCCCTACCAATTTCAAATGTCAAAACAGATTCAAGATTCATATCATGACATATATCATGACAGTATCATGACATACTTCCTGGCTTCCTAAATATTTATTACACAATTTTCTCTTGATCCCTTTTCACAGTGTTTCTTTCAGGCATACCTCCGGGGAGGGGGGGGGGGGACGAAGTCCCCTAGAGAAATTTTATGAAATCTAATTTCTATTTATGTGACACAGCATTTAGATTATTTATACAGAGCAATTTGGAATCTTGCCCCCCTAACATGTCATTCGCCTCCCCCCCCCCCCCCCTCGGACAAAAAGTCCTGACAGAAACACTGCCTTTGCATTTGAGGCTTCTGCTGTTTGGTTGTTCCGCTCTTGAACGCAACTATATTACAAAGTGGATTTTAAATTTTCTTAGTGCTGACTGTCACCTAAGATCTGGTGCACACGAGTGTCGAAATTGCGTTTCAGCAATGCGTTCATCTGAATGATGCAGTTCACACGGGACTGTCACTAGGTCTGGTGTCAAGTGGCACAACAAAACAAGTTTCTCTGGGACGTGGTGCCAGAACTGGCGTTCCGTGTGAACTACATCATTCAAATCAATGTATTGCTAGGATGCGGCATCCATTTGACGTCACAGGACACGAACGCAAAAATGAAGCACGTCGCTCTTGTGCACTGATCCTAGATTGAGCCCATGGAAGTGCAAGTAAGGAGTTGAAACTGTATATTAAAGAAACGCCAATATCGTTTGAGACAATCATTCAGGTGGCGCTGAGGTAAGATAAGAAATCCTGCATTGTATGTATTTCTATGCCGAAAGGCCTAAGATATTTATTTAAACTATCAATTTTGTAAAAAATAAATTATTAGCGCAATGTAAATTAGAACCGAAAAAATAAAGAGCATTCCTGCGTATTCAAAATTATTTAATTTATTTTTATCTCCATAAATTCTGCACTCAATCCTACAACTATGAAAAAATACTGCTTAATTATACTTATAATTTGAGAACCCTTAATTTAAAAATAATCAAAAATGCATGTACTAAATGCAACGCCTTACTGTCGTGTCCACTAACAATGGCGACAACTTTACTAACACTAGCGACATCTGGATATAATTATCAAAGCATTATGGCATTTTCAAACGTCTCATCATGCGTTCATGGAGAAATGCATTCATTTCATTGCTGAGCAATCAGCAGATTTCAACGCCATCTGCTACAAATTATGTTGTTTATCAACATATATAATTTAACTTATTGAAGTATAATATATGCATTTGTAAAGTGAGATATTTTTAAAATATTCCATTAGCCACTTACTTCCATTCTACCGCAACCGCTGTAGTTGCTCCACTCGTTGTTCCACTGGTTAGTGAACCATGTGCCATTACTCCAGCATTCTTTAATGGCATATCCTGTCAAATAAATAAATTGCATAAGTAAATAAACGTTCACTGTGTAACCAAACATTTGCTAATTATATAAAAAAAGGCTGAAAAAAACTACCATATTAATAACTCGATAATATAAAAACATCAAATACAGCATAGACACAAATTTACAACGTATTTCGAAGACAAAAAACAGCCTCCTTCTTCAGGAGACTAACAAGAAGAGCGACCTCACTTATTCAAGTAGGTTCGACGACTGAGGCAGACTTTTATACGAAATTGCGGTTTTAGCGCTTTTAAATAAAACTTTGAATTTCAGCGCGTTTGAATAGAATCGCGATGTTTGGTGTTTAAAATTTACGACTTCATTTAAAAGAAAATTGCAAATTTCAACTTAGATAAATTCGAAAATTTTAGCGCTTTTGAATAAAATCGAAAAATTTAGAAACTTTTTCTTTTTTTATAGAAATCCCGAATTTTTGCGCTTTTAAATAAAATCGAAAAATTTAGAAACTTTTCCTTTTTTTATAGAAATCCCGAATTTTTGTGCTTTTAAATAAAATTGTGCATTTTAGCCTTTCACATTTTTTTTTAACAGAATGCAAATTACCGTATAATAAAAAAAGGTATTAGTGGCACATTAAAATTCAATATTAGTACCAATGGCCGGAACAAGAGTTCTGGCACTTGCTGTACAGACGGAACGGGCTCAAGAACTTACTTTCAAATTGCCATAACAAAAGATCATTAAATTTATACGCCTAATTTCATGAATGAATGGTATAAACAAAGGAAAAGGAGAAATAAAATCTAATTTTCATTGCTATACTTAAAATGTATATGAAAAGTAATCTTCAGAGTTAATAGACGACGAATTTTCTCTTTCAGACATTATAAAAAAGTTTCGAATTCTTGACAACCAAGCGAATGGCTATCTGAAACTTATATTTGACTTGGAGAAAATGGAACAGAATATCTCTGTTAACATTTAAATTTAACTTTCACAAAATGTTTTGAATGCCTACAGGAATTATTTAGCTAATGATGGTTGTAGCGTACCCACAGATTTCCTTGTAGCCTAAAGTTCATCTGAATACGAGAGAGTGGCTGTTGCAATTTGAGCGAGCTGCAAAATCGTGTTCATTTTACTGTTGTTGTTGTTGTTTCATATGACCCCTGTTTCTGCAGAGCACGAATACAGGTCCAGTGACGCCAGAAGAAGGACAGTGAGAATGACACACAAGACAAGAATACAAAGTTTATTAATACATGCAAGCATCACTGACTAAGGTCTGAAGGGTGCAGCTTCTCATTTAACGAGGACCTAGAAGGCGGAAGACTGACTTCATCCTCAGGAAAACAACCATGCCTTACTCGGTATTCGAACCCAAGCCCGCCAGACAGCAGCCGGAGACGCTATCCACTTCACCACCTAGGCGGCTCATTTTACTGTAAACCTCGCAATCGTAGCTCTAGTAATTGGGGTTGCGGTTCAATCCCTTTCTGCAAAGGGTGTAGCAGCGAACTCTAACTGTAACTGGAACAACTTCTCTACGGGGATGAATTGAAGGCTGGCTTATCAACTAATTTCGTCTAGACGTAAGGGTAGAAAACCTGAAGCAGGAGTTATTTCCATATATAGCTGAACATTTTATATAATTTTTTGAATGGAGTTTAAATATTTTGCACAGTTTTACTTATTACTTCAGACTGCATTATTTATTTATTTGGAATTCAAATAAACTGTGTGCAAAAAATCGTTTAATTTAGCCTAAATTTGTATTTGTCCAAAATAATTTCTGAAATTTTGACAATTATTATTTTTTCTTTATCTTGTCCATAAAATGAATTCATTTGTTTCTTTCCAAATTGATAAGATACATCACATTTTTATTTTATAAAACATTTCTTGACTGCTGTTTAAAACTTATCGATTCCTATTGTAACACATATGACTTGAAATGTTAAATCAAAACATTAGTAGCTGGATACCAAATTAATTAAATGCTAGAAGTTCTAGAATGTTTTGCTGCCACATACAAACCCCTTCTCAGAATCACAGCCAGAATTTCAGGGATGGAAGGGGGAGCGACCATCGAATAGGGTTTACAGTGTAAAAATTCGTTTTACCAATATGGGTCTTATCGAGAATCATAATTGATTAGTTGAAATGTAATTGATTAGTTGATCATGTAATTGATTAGTTAATGGGTGTATGGCTCCCCCCCCCCTCTTTTTAAAAATATGGTTCGTTCGATGGGGAGATAGTTATAGTAAGGAGACTATATCGTAAGGAAATAGTTATAGTTCGATGGGGTATAGAGTTTGGGCATGAGTGTAAATAAGCAGCCTGCGCAGTGGAATGAGCAAAAAACGTAAAGTCAAAAGGCCTTTATTTTTACCATAGCAGGTAAAGGTAAACTGACAATATTTCTATTGTGATATACATGCTCAAGAGACTTAATTAAAATGAAAATGAGAATTATTGAACAGTCTTACCACAACTCCTGATTAAGACGGTCGCTCACATGCAATTAAAAAGGGGAAATTATTTAATTAGAAGATAATTACTTAATGAAGGGGGGTCGTACAGTTGGATTAGAACTTCGAATAAAAAAAATAAAATGCGTTGTGTATAAAAATTAAATTAAACCATCCTTGCATGTGAGCGCCTTAATTTAAATATAAAAAAAAATTATAAATATAATAAGCCTTATTAAATACATGAAACCCTGAGCAATTAAAAATTTACATTTTTTGTTATAAAATTTCTTACCTTTGAACCTAAATTAGATGGAGCACAGCCAACTCAAGAAAGACAACCAATTTTATGTTAAAATTCACATTAAAAATGAATAGTTATAAAAATAGTCAAAACAGATTCAGTTCGTGTATGTGCACTATGTCTTTATTAATTAAGAGTTATATATATATATATATATATATATATATATAAGAAAAATTCTAATCAAAGAACAATAATTTTTCCCATTTTACATCATATTTTGCCTTGTAAATAATATCATGAATATCACTGCCATATCATTCAGCTTCAACAAAATTCATTGTTTGTATTCATTTTGTTTAATACACAATATTCTGAAGATTATTCTTTTTGCAGTAGCAGTAACATAACTAAATCAACATGAAATTGAAAATTGTATATTTACTAAATATGATAAAACACCATTCGAATAATATAAGAGATTGAGATTTATTTATTTATTTATTTATTTATTTATTTAAATTCAAAGTTTTCAGTTTATACTGGTACATCATTCCTCAAAACTCAGGTGAGCATCATTAGCCCCATGAATGTAAAATTATTTTTTTAGAGCAAAATTTACTGCATTTTTTTGCAGGTTCGAAATCAATATGAACTTGAAATTTGTGTATTCAACTAACACATCATTCTTCTGCACTTACACATTATTGCATCACAACTTTTTTTCTATATATATTGAACACAAACTCTTTACATAACATCGAACTCACTGCTGATTTTCAGGTTCTGATCATGATCACACACAAATATATATAGTTATATATCTATATATATAGCTTTATAAAAAGAGAAGAGCGAGTTTTCATTCTCAGTTGCTCTTAATGTTTTATAATTCATCATAATACTAAGAACCATTGTTATTTGTATAATTGAAACTAATTCAAAAGGATGTAAAAGACACATTCATAAGAAAAAATGGTTTGGGTTCGCCATGCCTTAAAGACAAAGACGAACCTACCAACAACTTTATAACACACACCAACCTTCAACTGTCCAGAATATTCGAGAGAAGAGAGTCAGCATAAAATTCTCCCGCCTGAGTTCTGCTCACAAGTTCGCAAAGCGAGATAACAGTAGAGGTTAGACTCAAAACAAATGATCCAAATTTCCGTATCTCGCCTGAAACAAGATTTTACCAATTGTCGAAAAGGGGTACTGCTATCCAGCTGTAGTCAAAAGGGGCGTTCACAGTACGAATGAAAAACATGAATGAATAGCAGCGCGTTTATAATTTAATTTAGAAAATGAGACAATTGAACTATTAATGAATATAAAAATAAAAGCAATTTTGAATAATAAATTAAAACTAAACTAAAATAAATTAAAAATAATAAAAAATATTTAATGATTTAAAAAAAGAAATGTTAATTTCGAAATAATAAAATAATAACGTGTTGTGACGTGTTACAACAGTTTCCAAATAAAAATTGAAACTAAACCATTAAACATCGAAATTCATCTTTATGCTGAAAATAAGTTATTTGGAATACTTGAGTAACAATATACGTTTAAAAATTATATTTGCTAAAGTGCACTTTAAGTGCTTTTAATTAAAGTGAATGTACACTACTACTCATTTTTACCATAATCCACTAGCTGGTGTTATGAAGATATATACATGAACTAGCAAATTCTGAGATGTATATGCGAGCGAGAAGAGGGCAAGGTACATAACGGATTTCCTTGAAAAAACTCGTGTATATATTTTATTTAAAGTGAATTATGTATTTTCCGGAAAATTAAATAATATCCATCAATGAAGATAAATTTAGACATATACTACAAAAATTAGAGGTTAAACGATTGTAGATTTCTAAAGCAGCCGTTTTTTAATATCATTAAAAATGTAAATTTCCGTACTGCTAAGTTTACGAGTATTTTGTTTTGGAAAAGTAAAGGCAGAATTCTCCGTGTAACAGAACGCGCCCATGCTTTATTGAAAATGTTAATCCGTTTTGAAAACATGCCCATCACATTGAGACATTTAAAACAACGAGATGTTAATGCCGATGCTGGCGGTCGCGAGGTCTAAACTACATGGCGCCTACCCCTCACCGCAATGTAAAAAATATTTGTTCATTAAGTACTTTAAATAGGGTGATTTAAAATTTATAAATCAAAATAAATGTACCGTAATGTTTGCAACCGCCTTATTTCTTCCGTTCTATTCGCCTTTTTTCTTTCGTTTTCGTTGGGCGAGGCCTCTAAAATCGCCAGGCCCAAAGTGATTACCTTCATCGCATTGTCCTAACGCTGGACTCTGTCTATAAATCTTCATGGAACGAGATATGAATAAATGCAGTTAATTACACTTATCTATACTATTATTGCGAATGAGTAATATTCTCTCACTGGCTTCCCCCGTCTTGCCTTATCGCAGACCAAACTGTGTCATTGCAGTGTTTTCTCCAGAAGACAACGCAACGAACATTCCAGAATTCTTTTTCCGGCGTCACTCTCAAGGTAAATGGAAGTAAGAGCCTTCTCATTTTTTTTTTCATGTTGAAGTCTGTTATATTTTAAAGCAGTTCGATAAAAATGGACAGATTCCGTTGGTTTATTATTCTAGCCTCAGATCTTGTATTTTAGCTAAAGCTTCCGACATTTTACTACACACCTATTAAAGTAAAGCCAATAACAATTTTAAAATGCAGAAAATACTTTAACATAGCAATTAATTTTAACAGCTCAATTGCTACTATCATCGTTAGAGGTGTTTTTAAGCGATGACAGTAGATGGTTAGAGATGCTTAAAAACATTTCTAACGATACAGTCCTAAATAAAATTTAGCATAACTAGTTTTATTTAATATTATGCTTCTATATAGGAATAATGAAATCTAATCTATCATTTTACTATAGAAATTTCAATATACTATATGATGCACTTTTAAATTAAGATAATTGCTGCAGTATTCAATGCATTTCTGATGACAGCTGGGACTACGGACCTGTCTTTGGGACCAGTGACGTCAGTTGGGAAGGGAGAGGAGAACTCCAGTTGTTCGCGTCTAATCTTTGGCCCACTCTATCGTCTAGAATCTTGAATCAGAAGAAGGGTTTCCAGATTTGGCGATTTATCGCCGATTTGGTGACTTCCCAAAACTTCGAGAAACATAGAGAAATACCGATTATTCTACGAGATAATTCTAGAAATTTCTATAAAGAGATTTTCAGAAGTTTCTATAGAGAAACTATAAAAAGAACTCATCACTCCCTTGGAATTCAGTTGAGGAGTTGATATGAGCTACAGTGAATTGTGACTTTTGTCAGTGCTTTGAGAATAGTAGCAGTTGTTTTGTGAAAGTATTTTCGTCAGTATTTTGAGAATAATATCGCTTATTTTGTGTAATTAGTGGTGCATATAAGTGCTGTTTGAGTGTACACTGCTTCTGTTTGCTTTGTGATTGTGAATAAACAAAAGTTATCCAGAAACTTGAACTCGTTCTTGTATCCTGCGTACATACCTACGATTCTACAGGGTACTTCGTAACACTATTACTAGTATTAATTAATACTTAGTGAGTACCCGTGAAAAATCACGTGAAAATTTTTATTCACTAAAAGTTGATTACTGTAAAAAATCTTTGATTTCTTTTATGTCAAAGTATCTTCAAAAGAATAGATTTTGTATAAATTATATATATTATTATTTACCTTAGGAAAAATGATTAAAAATTATTTCATTAAATCGGTTTTGATATTTTCTCCCCCAAGTGAACGGAGAATAATGACGAAAGCGCTAAGTGACGGTTACGCTTAACTGTACGATTACAGCGGTTCTTCAGCGGTACTTTTACTCTGGTCTAAGATTTAATTAATGAGCTAAAAGTTTTCAATAAGATAAAATATTGTATACAAAATGTACAAAAAGGTATTTTGAAATAACGTAATTTCTTATTTTACTAAAAGCGAACAACGTAAACAAACCAAATCGTCGAACATGTGCATATGCCTGTTGCCATTCCGCAAAAAAAAAAAATAACGTGAATAAATTATTCACTCTCGAAATTATGTTCAACTTACTGTACAAAATAAGATTTTGTGTCATACTGATGTGTGCCTACTTAAAATAAATTGAAACTTAGTTACCAGAAAAAAAACTATATTACTTTAATTATAAAGTTTCCTATTAATTTTTAAATTATTGGGCATTGAACAAGGTCATACTCACTCTCATGCTCTCATCTCGAAGACTGGTGCGTACTCACTCATAGACATTGAGTCTCGACTATTGATTGTGGTTTTCGATTCATGCTCTGGTTTCCCAGGAGCAAGTTGATTCATCTTTTTTCGACTCGTGCCAGCTCATTTTCATGCTCTGACTCGCAGCATCGTGATACAGTCGTGTACGTGACCTCCTACTGATCGTTTCCTGTTCGCTCCTGCTCTGATTTCACCACGTGGAACCTTGCTGTACCATTTCGTACAGCGCGTCTCTGACTTTTGCTGCTTTGGACTCCATCTCTGTCGGACGTCTTACCACGTGGAACGTTTACAGCGTGCTCTCCCAACGTGCATCCTGCATCTCGATTCATCGACTCTCACAGACTGGACATGGCGTCCAAGCCTTCTTCACAGACTTCAATAAAAGGTGTACCTTCGGACATTAGATTGATTATTGACAAATTCAGGACTCTAACTATCCCATCTGAAAATGAACTTAGTGACCTGGCCTCCATGTCCACCTTCAGACTCATCGGTGACTTCCTCCTATACGAGTTCCACAAGTTATCTGATGGCCTCTCCACCTTCACTCAGGATGAATATTTGGGTATGTGTTACACTTTGTCAAATCATTTTGAGCGAACTGATTATTTTGATTGTAATACCCCTTTCAAATCAGAGATAGATGCTTACATTGCACGCAATGGCTTACCCACGTGCGTGGCTAAAGCTAATCTTAATGATAATACTGTAAACTCTGCTGAGGCAGCTAACTTAAATGAAATTAATACTAATAATAATAATGAAACTAGTATTGAAACTGAATATGTTACTCAAACTTCTCAGAATGTAAATAATGATTTTAATGATGACCAATATGAATCTAATGATAAAAGTAATAATAATTTAAATAATAAAAGTAAAACTAACTCAAGAACTGATAATCAAAATGCACAAGTAGACTCGGACGGCTTCAGGATGCCAAAGAGGCATTGCCCCATGGTCAATATTCAGCCCTATATTGGAATAGAGACTGCAAGGAACCCTTTTTCTTCGTCTGATATGGACACCTCCCTCCCCCCTCAGGAAATTGAAAATGAAATAATTAATAATACTAATTCTCAAACTGATATTAATTCTCAAACTAATAGCAATGGTAATAACAAACCTGAGAACCCCCAATTTAATGCCTATAATCCCGAACCCTTTTACGTTAACTGCCCCCATAACTGGCGAGAGCTCATTAAAGCGATCAACGCAAAAACTGCCACTAGTGTCAAAGCCCAGCTTGCTGGGGACCTCATTAAGATTCTCCCACAAAACTTAGACGACTTCAGATTGGTACAAAGATTCCTAATTGAACAAAACCTAGAATTTCACTCAATTAACATAAAGGCGGAAAGGCCAATTAAGATACTCATTAAAGGACTGCCCCCAAACACGAATATTCAGGAACTAAAGGAAGAACTCAACTTTATGGGATATAGTGTACATAGAATATCGCAACTGAGGGATTTGAAAAACCAAGCACCGTTGCCCATTTTCCTGATTTATCTCAACCCCACTAAGGGCTGGGAAGATATAAGAAACGTCACCTCTGTTCTAGATATGACAATACGTGTAACAAACTTTGATTCGAGGGGAATTAAAATGTGCTACCGCTGTCAGCGGTTTGGACATTCCAGCGAATGCTGCAGACTGCCACCAAGATGTCTTAAATGCGGGCTAGGGCACCATACCAGAGAATGCACGAAATCAAAAGACACCCCTGCACAATGTGCAAATTGTAAGGGACCACACCCGGCTAATTTCAGACTTTGCCCCGCTAACCCACAAAATAAAAATCAAATGCCAAATAATGCAAACTTGCCTGTCCCCCCCCCCCCCAGAAGCAGCCCACCTAATCTACAGCCCTCAGACTTCCCCCGCCTTCAAACTACTATACCAGAACAAACTAAACAGCAGGAAAACACTAGAACTAATGTCAGCCAAACCTCCACCACCATAAATCAGAACGAAAACAGATCCTTTGCGAAAATCGCGGCAGTTCAAAAGTCCTACCAAAGTACTTCAGCTCCCCCCCCCCCCTCCCCTAAACTCATCCCAAGAAATCAAATTGTAGCCAATGCTAGAAAGCAAACCCTACAGCAAATTGCCGTACATTCTTACATCTCCCCTGCCCCCCCACCCCTAGCTGCAGAAAACTTGAACGAAAAGACTATCAATGAAACATCCTCAACTTCTCAAATCAAAGATATAATACAGATTATTCAGGAAGTCAAACAAATGTTTACTGACTTAGATTTAAATTTTAATAAAATCAAAAACTTCATAAATCAAATTAAAGAAACAATTAACAAACCAATTAATCCACTAGATAAATTATTAAACATCATATCTGCCCTTGGAGAGGTATTTAGTACAGTCCCCCCCCCCCGTCATGGCGAGTAAAACCTTCAGTCACCTAAACATATTGTCGTGGAACGCCAATGGGCTCCGCGGCAAAATCACTGAACTGCGTTCCTTTGTACAGAATAATAGCATTGATATAATACTTATACAAGAAGTTAGACCTGGCCTCCGACCCCGCCCCCTCAAAATTGCAAATTACTATAATTATACGGCTCTGAGAAATAACCCATCTAATAATCAACCCTCGCATGCAGGCGGAGTTTCTGTCTACATTAAGCATAACATCCCTCACCATGAATTAAATCCGGTCAATACTACTGTAATTGAAAATAAAATGATTCAGCTCTCTCTACCGAACCACCCGCCCATCATTATTGGGTCCATCTACATAAAACCTGCCAGCAGAATAGACATTACCCCTGACCTGCAAAGTATCAGTAATATCAATCACCGTGCCATCCTGTTGGGTGATTATAATGCACATAGCCCCCTCTGGAATTGCCGCAGAAGAAACACCTACGGTACTGCTCTGCAAAAATTCATCTCTGCTACTGGAATTCATCTTGCAGTCCCAGCCCTGCCCACCCACTACTCGCATTCCCCTTACCCCTCCACCATAGACCTCGGCCTTCTTAAAAATATCCATCTTCCTTATACAATTGAAACTCTTAATGAATTTAGCTCTGACCACCTCCCCATCCTCCTCACCCTTCAGCTAAACTCCCTTCTCCCTGTCTCCAGCCTCCCTTCCTGTGTCGATTGGAATAATTTCAAATCAAACCTTAGAAACACCACCCTGCTCATCCCTAATATTAACTGCCCTGCTGACATTGATAAAGCTGCCCAAAAAATCACCCTCGAAATTCAAAACTCCCTGGCTAAAGCTTCCTCCTCTCGGCCCCCCCCCCGCTACAACTCCCTTCCGCATAACATCCAAACTCAGATTGTGTATAGAAATTTTGTTCGCCGCCTCTGGCAAGTAACTAGAGACCCCCGCACTAAAACCCACCTTAACTCCGTAAATAAAAATATTAGAATTGCCATTCAAAAACACAACCAAAATAATTGGAAAAATTATATTGAGTCCCTCTCCCCTTCTGACAATAGCATCTGGAAAGAGATTAAAAGAATTAAGAAACCCTATTCGCAGCTCCCCCCCCTCCTCTCGTCCACTGGCACCGCTTTTTCAGAACGGGACAAAGCAAATGCTATCGCAAATTGCTACGAGAAGCAATTTGCGATTGATATCCCGAACAACGCTTTTCATACTCATGTGCAGTCTACAGTTAACAGTTTTCTCTTGTCCCCCCCCCCTCCTCTGGTCCCTCCCACCTCTGTTGAAGAAGTAACTGAAATCATTCATAAATTGAAGAACAAAAAATCCCCTGGAATAGACAAAATCTCTAATAGAGCCCTTAAGGCCCTACCACTTAACATTATCTTTTACATAGTTTTAATGATCAACTCAATTCTTAAATTCTGCCACTTTCCGGCTTGCTGGAAAACTGCTGTCGTAATCCCCTGTTTAAAGCCCGGAGCTGACCCCTCTAACCCTGTGTCATACCGTCCCATTTCCCTCCTCCCATCCCTGAGCAAAATCACTGAAAGAATCATTCAGAACAGGCTTTATAAATTTATAAATGAAAAAGATATCATTATCCCAGAGCAATTTGGATTCAGACCCATGCACTCCACCACCCATCAGCTTCTCAGAGTAGTTGAATTCACTGCTAATGGCATTAAAAATAAAAATCACGTAGGTGCCCTTCTGCTGGACGTCGAAAAGGCGTTCGACAAGACGTGGACCCCTGGAATAATCTACAAATTAATTAAACTTAACTTCCCCCCCCCCTTCATCCAAATTATAAATTCGTATCTACTAAAAAGAAAGTTCCATGTGCGAACTCTAAATACCCTCTCCGAAATTAAAACCATCAACGCAGGCGTTCCGCAAGGATCCATTCTAGGGCCCCTTCTTTTTAATCTGTATGTAAATGATATCCCCCGCGCCCCTCACACCACCCTTTGCTTATATGCAGACGACACGTGTATTATATCCTCCAACAAAAATATTAATTATCTCCACACCCAGTTACAGAATCATATCAGCATACTTATAAAATATTACGATAATTGGAAAATCAAGATTAATGCATCCAAATCGCAGGCAGTCTTTCTCTCTGGAGCCCGTATCCCTCCCCCCCCCTTAATGTTCAAAAATCAGCCTATCCCTTTTTCGCGTACTGCCAAGTACCTCGGTGTCCATTTGGATAGCCGGCTTACTTGGCGTACGCACTTTGAGTACATTGTCAAAAAAACTAAAAAGCTCGTAGGAGCACTAAATCATCTTTTATTTTCAAAAGACCTCGATATTAGCAATAAGATTCTCTTATACAAGAGCATTATGCAGCCAATTCTCTTATATGCATGCCCGATTTGGGGGTATGCATGTAAATCGAATATTCAAAAACTTCAAGTGGAACAGAACAGGATACTCCGAATCATCAGGAAAGCCCCTCGTTACTTACGTAATGATATAATTCACAAAGACTTTAAAGTAAAAACTATTAAACAGGCTATTAAAAAACAAACTACAAAATTCTTTAGAGACATACCAAAAATACCGAATGAATCTCTGTTTAATCTCCAGGACTATGACCCGCGGGCGAATAAAAAGCGTCCCCGTGCAGTCTTGTATGAACCTCCCTAAGCATCGTTTTAATTTTTCTAGCATTCCCAGTCTGCTTATTGTGCAACTCTTTAACCTCTTACATTCTTTTAGCATCTATCTCGCAAACTCCTCCCCCCTCAGCTTGTAACCAGTGCTGCAAGTTGTATCCCAACTTGCCTCTAGATGGCAGCACCGCTGCACCTTAGTTTTCACTCTCCTTCCAATAAGGAAGGTTGGACTTTGTGTCCTTTTCTGTATGAATCAGATCAATTTCGCTCAAATGATGACATGTGTTAATACTTTATCCACAGACCGGAGGTAAAAGCCTTCGGGCTAGGCACTCCAGCACGTATCCAACATCCCTGGCTGTTTAAATTATTGGCGCTAATGCGCCTCACACACAGACAGACAATGTATAGAAAAGCCAAACGCATTAGTGTTAGGCGAATAACTCAATATAAACTACAAATTAAAGCTACTGGGAAAGATGAAAAGTTTGAAGGGACGTCTTCCTAAGCGTAGGGATTTTTGAGTGAAGGAATTTGCTGCTGTAAGAACAAATCCAACAATCTTATACAAGTAAGGACATTTTAATTTTTTCTAGATACTAAGGAATTATTTTGTATTCTTTAGGATTCATTTTTTTTTTTTTAATTTTTGCCGAAGATATTATATAATTAACGCAATACTGCAAATCTTAAAATTATGATAGATAAAATGAAATAAGCACAGAAGTTTTACCATTACAATTTTTATATCCAAATTAAAGTATTTCTATCGAGAACACTAGGATTAATTTTTACCCAACATGCTACTTTCTTGTTTTCCAAGTGTGGCTTATGATTATAAATTTTGAGTTAATTGATATTTTAAACTTACACTTAAAGCTATTCGTTTTAATACGCGTAGGGACATTTTAATTTTTTTAAATATTAAGAAATTATTTTGTATTTTTTAGAATTCATTTTTTTAAAGATTTTTTTGCCGGAGATATTATATAATTAACGCAATACTGCAAATCTTAAAATTATGATAGATAAAATGAAATGAGCACAGAAGTTTCACCATTACAATTTTTATATACAAATTAAAATATTTCTATCGAGAAAGTTGAACACACTAGGATAAATTTTTACCCAACATGCTATTTTCTTCTTTTCCAAGTGTGGCTTATGATTATAAATTTTTATTTAATTGATATTTTAAAATTAGACTTAAAGCTATTCACTTAAATTTGTCTTCTAAGCTCTGAACACTTTTTATGAAAAATTTATTTTACTGACATTATTTAAGTATTACACATATTTTTTTTTTATACTGTTTACTCAATTCGTAAAGAAACTAAAGTTTAAGAGTACAAAATGAGTATTTATGAAAAACCATTGTCTTAAGCTTCCACTATACATATGCAATGCATGTAGTGTATGTATATTGTCGATAAACGTTATCGTATTATTTCTATCATTATTAACCACCTCACATTTGGCTACTTCCGTTTTCATAGGTATCAATAATGAGGGAGAGCTGTTTTGAATCCATTTCGATTCATAGTTGTGTAAGTTTTTATACGAGAAGGAGGGCAACATTACGTAGGCAAAGTTCAAGACTATATCTTTTTGTAGCAGCAGCAGCAGAGCCTGGGTGAGTTCCGGGAGCGCCTGGGCAAAAATTGCCCGTATCTCCTGGGTGAGTAATATGTGAGCTGAATTTGACATTATCTGAAGTGCACCACAAGGGAGGGGGGGGGGGGGTATTATTTTTCAAGCTGTAGGTAGGAAGGCAGGATGATTTATTGGTAACGCATAAGTCTCTTTCCTCTCATTCAAAAAAAAGGGGGCCACACATTTTTTTTTTTTTTTTTTTTTTTTCCGCCAATTGGCATCATGAGAGATCATTTCCTGAATTGTGATTAAATTTTGGGATAAAATGTGTCAACTCAGTACTTGACAATAGATAATTTATCATGCAATTAAGCAAGATATTAGGTTAACTTTTCGGTAGCTTTTCTATCTTGTGATATTTAATAGGTTACGTTTATTGATTCAAGTTATAGTTAGTTAACAATATGTTAGGTTGCTTTTATAGCTTTAATATAGTGGGTTTGATGGATTTTAGAGTTTAAGTTTACTAAATTAGAATGGACGAGGCCCTTGGCCGCTTGCGGTACTTCCATTGGTGGGGGTCGTAATCCGCCAAGTTGCAAATTTCCTCGTTGGGTATTTTGTTAAGGTTTTGAAAAAATTTTAAGGCTAATTTAGCAATTTGCTTATTGATTTTGAGTACTCCGAAGTCTCTGTGTATTACTTCATTCCGGAGGAATCTCGGTGCTTTTCTTATATTTCTGAGGGTTATATTTTGTGTAGTTTGTAATTTTTTTAGATCTTTTAAGTCTGCAAATCCCCACACTGGGGCGGCGTAGAGGAGGATGTGGATGGGTCGTAGTACCGTTTTGTACAAAAGAACCTTGTTCTGATAGCTGGCTTCATTTGAGTGTAAGATTGATGAAAGCATTTTTTTGGCAGTATAGAATTTTGATATGGCCTTTTTTATGTGAGGCTTCCAAGTTAGCTTGGAATCAAATGTTACTCCTAGATAGTTCGCGGTGTCTACATATGGGATCGGGTTTTTGTTAATTTTTATGGGATTTGGTTTAATTTTCTTTTTGATTTTTGAGAAGATGATGCACTTTGTCTTTTTTTCGTTTATTTTAATTTTCCATTCCCGAAACCAGTCCGATAAGATATTGATATGGTTTTGTAGTCTGGAGCGAATAACGTATTTTTTTGAGCTGCTAGTGTAAAGTGCTGTATCGTCCGCATACATGGCTATGTACGTGTTCTTGGCGCGCGGGATGTCGTTTATATAAATATTGAAAAGGGTCGGGGCCAATTGAGAGCCTTGTGGGACCCCTGACCGAAGTGGTTTGTGTGTGGAGTAAGTATGTTTGTAGCGGACCGTGAAGGATCTATTTCGAAGGAAAGAGTGTACTAGGTGGATGAGAGAGTCTGGTATGTTTAGCTGAATCATTTTGTAAATTAAAGCTTCATACCACACCTTATCAAAGGCCTTCGAAATGTCAATCAGTAGAAAACCTGTTGAGAGGCCGATATTCATTCCCTCGGAAGTAAATTCAGTTACTCTCAACAGCTGGTGAGTGGTTGAGTGTAATGGGCGAAAGCCAAACTGTTCTGGTTTAATTATGTCATGTTGTTCAATAAAATTTTTGATCCTAGTGTGAATTATTCGCTCCGCGAGTTTACTGATGGAATTTAAGAGGCTAATGGGTCTAAAATTTTGAGCAAGGGTGGGGTCTTCGCCTGGTTTCGGTTTTCCAATTGGTTGGGAAATAGTGATATTTTAACATTGCGTTGAATAGCAAGGTGATAAAATAAATGATGTTTATGGGGAAAGATTTTATGGCCTTGTTATTAATCTTATCTATGCCAGGGGCTTTGTTTTTTTTGAGTTTTTTAATTTCTGTTAATATTTCCGAAGGGGTGGCGGGTGGGATATTATAAGAGGGTGTAGTATTATAAAAATGGTTTAGGGTGTTGTGGACAAGATTTTCGGTAATTGGACAGTTTAAGTTCTTATTTAATGTGAATTGTTCCTCATAGTTTTGTGCTAGGGCATTTGCAATGTCTTTGTCAGTATTTACTGTGCCGTTCGGGGTGTTAAGGTGGGTAATGTGGACTTTAGAGGATTTCAGTTTTTTTACAAATTCCCACATGGAGTTGTCGGTAGGCGAGAGGGATTCAATTAATCTTCTCCATGAGTGCTGTTTATGTAATTTAATTTTATGTTTTATTTCATTATTAATTCTGTTGAGTATGGTTTTAAAGTGGGGAAATCTTGTATTTTGCCATAACTGCCTTGCACGGTTTCTTTTCCTGATGATGTTTTTGATATGGAATGGAAGTTTTTGATTGGTGGGGGGAGGAGCTTTAAGGGTAGTTGCTATGTCTAAGGCGTGGGAGATTTCTTTTTCCAGTTGAATCGAGCGGTGTTCTATTTCTTCAGGCCCGTTGTAGTTTGAGAATAATAAATTTGAGTTTGCCAGAGTTTTGGTGAAGATTTTCCAGTTAGTGAGTTTTACGGAAGGTGGAATGGGTAGGTTGTGTTTTATATTGAATTTTAAGATTATGGGCAGGTGGTCCGAGCTGAGGTCATTGTGAGTTGTGATGTTGTGTGCGTAAGGAATGTTGTTTGCAAGGGCGAAGTCTATGATTGAGTGATTACTACTTGGTCTGGTGTTTGTGTTGGGGTGTATGTGTCTGATGTTGTTGTTCCGGATGAAAGTTCTGAGCTCTCTGCCATATTTGTTCCTTCCGTGGCAGCCCCAATCCTGATGGTGGGCATTAAAGTCCCCCATCAGGACCGCCCCATCATGAATGCCAAATAGGTCAGAGAGATCGTCTGCAAGGTTGTTGTTTGATTGGAGTTTTGCATAGATGGATCCTATGAGGATAAAGTGTGAGTTTGGTATTTTAATTTTAATTAATGTGTGTTCTAGGATAAGTGTGTTGATTGGATTTACCGGAGTATGATCAAGGTGGTTTTGGATGTAGATGGCGGTGCCGCCCTGGTGGGTGTGTACATTTGCGCGAGGTGTGTGGAAAAGTGTGTAGTTATGAATTCGTATGTGATTTGTGGGTCCGTTAATTTTAGTTTCTTGTATTAGAATGAGGTGTGGGTTGTGTTCTGCCACAAAGTCCCTCAGCTCAGAAATTTTATTAGAAAGGCCATTAGCGTTCCAGGATAAAATAGATAGGAATCTAGGGGGGGGGGGTTCATGCTGGGCTAGGAGTGCTATGATTGAAATGTTGGTCCAATAGAACCAAAATTTGGAGCCCTTTATCGACGATTGGGGTATTTTCCTTAAGAACCTTACCAGTGTCTTTAATAAAATCTATTAGGGATTGTATGTTGATAAGTTTGAGCAGATTTTTAATTTCTTTAATTATTATCATTATATCACTAATACCGCTTATGGTATCTTGCGTGGGTGGAATTTCAGGAGTTTGGGAAGTTGTTATTTTTGCTTGTCTAATTCGGCTTGCATTTATTCGTGGGTCATTGACGACAGTAGAAGAGGGGGGGGGGGGGTTATTAGTAGTTACGGGGAGCTGATTATTTTTGTTGGTGTCGGGAAGAGTACTGTTTGTACTATCAGTTGTAGGCAGGTTGTTGATTTGAGTATTCTGTGTTAAGGTCTCAAGAGGTTGATTACTGCTGGACGGGAGTGATGGCCAGGCTTGTGGATTGGATGAGGGGGGGGGGGGGCGCCTCTTCCGAGGGCCTATTATTACATGAACCAGGTTGATCATCAATTATCATCGAGTCTCTAACAGAAGGGATATTTCTGCAGGGTATATTCCAAGCATTTACAGGGGGGGGGGGGGGAGTTTTAGTTTGAGCGTAAGGTCTGCTGCGAAAATTTTGGGGGTGTCTGTTAGGCGAGGCAGTTCTGGAGCCAGGGTGTGAACTGTACGGAGTTTGGTTATAATTATTATCATATGCATTATTTCTTATGTTTACGGGGTTGGCGGGACATGCTCTGAAGTTGGCGGGGTGCGGGCCTTTACAATTTACACATGTTGCAGGTGAGGATCGTGGTTTAGTACATAGGTGGGTGGGGTGCTCTTCTGCGCATTTAAGACATTTGTAGTCGTGTGTACAATTGTTGGATGAATGTTGCCACCCCTGACAACGGTAGCATTGTTGTTTTCTGAACAGTTTTATATAGTTTAGAAATAATTTTATTATAAAACATGTTATCAGATATTTTATGTGGTAGATAAATTTATGCAACTATTTTTTATATTTTAAATTTAGATGTAAAATCTTAGTCTAAAGTGTCAAAATTTATTCAATTGTTGGGTTTAATTTCATTTAGCTCAAGATTTTTTTTTATGCATACGGTTGTACTGTTATAACACCTATAAGAAAAAAAGATACATCGCGTACAACGTCATCCAGAAGAACATCCATTCAACTCCACTGTGAGAAAAGCAGTTTTTATACCATGAGTACTTTAGTTACAGTGCCTAGAATACCTAGTGTCGCGTTCGTAGGAGAAAGGTGCTGAAAAACTTGTCCAAGAATTTAGGACACATCCGGCAAATGCGGTACAAGAGAGTAGTAGATCGCCATCTGTTATCGTCAGTTGAAGTTATCTATTATATTAGCTGGATCTATCAGTTAAATTTTTCTAGATCGTAATTTGATTTTTTATTAATCGTTTTAGTACCGTTATTTGTTTACTTTCTCAATTGTTTTTGTCTGTTACTGTAAAAATCTTATATCCAATATATTATACTCTACTAGATTATTGCCTTGTTATTGTAGTTCATATGTTATATTTATTATTTGTTTCAAAATGTGTTTCATTTTTCAACAACCAGTAGCTTTCATTAGTCATTATGGAAAATGATGATGATGTTAATGTGCAATCGAAACGTCGTAAACGGCAAAGAAAATGTTTCGTGCCAGGATGTAGTACTAGCTACAAATCAAGCAAAGCTAAAACATCTCTTCAAGCAGCAGCTCTGATAGTTCCGGAGAGGCTTAAACAATGGGATAAATTATCCAGTACCTGACATCAGTAGACAATTTTAATTATTTGCTGACATCACGTTTATCACAGAATAAACTGGAAAATTTATTTAGCATAATATGACAGTGTGGAGGGTGTAATGATCATCCTACTACTGCAGAATCAGATGTGCTGAATGTGAAATGCAGATAGAAGATCAGGGAAACTCTCTGACAATGAATGTTCATCATTCACAAAAGCATTTGATGATGGAGGTCTTATGTACCCCTCAATAAATCTATTTAATTTTATTAAAAATTTAGAATACAAATTTACAACATGTTTCTCTATAAATTAATTCACACAGATAGTATAAGTGACTTATTTAACACTTTCTCAAACTCCACATTAAACTTTACAGGATGTGAAAGCCACAAGGTCGAACTGACAAAAACATTATTGAAATTTTACTTAATAACCAGGCTTCATTTTTATATTAAATGTATCAACAGAGAAAAATGTACACAAAGAAACAAAGTAAAACTTTCCAAGATGAGTAAATGTAAATAGTGTATGTTGTTGTTGAAACCCAGACCGTCCGACCTACCAGAAAGGTGTAAGGTAACTGTTTGGACGGTCGGGAAGTGCCACCCAATTTAGACCGGAACCCAGTGGGGGAGGCATCCACAGGGACCGTACCCTCCTTCCCCTACCACCAACCTCTCGGAAGGACTTTCGGACCCACATGTTTAACGTGATCGTACTCCGCATGAACACGGCGGCAGTTTTGGCAGTGGCTGGAATCGAACCCGGGCCTACCGAGTGCAACTCCAGCGCGCTAACCAATGGGCTACCGCGCCCAGTAAATAGTGTATGTGAATAAATGAAATGCATGTAAAATATTAAAATAATGATACCTTTTTGTTATTAAAATATTTTTATTTTTAAATTTAGTTTTTGTCTCCTCTAAAGTAGATAATATTCTTTTTTTTCATTATTTTTCTGTACGGATGTATAAATCTATATTATACTGATGATTTTTATTAGACACTAGCCGCCTTTGGCGACCAGCCTGTTCGCTACCCTTGAAAATTCTGACCAAGGCAAATTCCGACCGTAGCAAACTCGTTGGCGCGACCTACCAGAAAGGTGCAAGGTAACTGTTTGGACGGCCAGGAAGTGCCACCCAATTTCGACCGGAACCCAGTGGGAGAGGCATCCACAGGGACCGTACCCTCCTTCCCCTACCACCAAGCTCTCGGAAGGACTTACGGTCCCACATGTTTAACGTGATCGTACTCCGCGTGAACACGACAGCAGTTTTGGCAGTGGCGGGAATCGAACCCGAGCCTACCGAGTGAAATTCCCGCGCGCTAATCACTGGGCTACCGCGCCCTTCGCGACAATCTCCATAACTTTCTTTTTAATCACCCAATTTGAACCAGAACCCAGTGGGGGATGCATCCACAAGGACCGTACCCTCCTTCCCCTACCACCAACCTCTCGGAAGGACTTACGGATCCACATGTTTAGCGTGATCGTACTCCGCATGAACACGGCAGCAGTTTTGGCAGTGGCAGGAATCGAACCGGGCCTACCGAGTGAAATTTCCGCACGCTAACCACTGGGCTACCGCGCCCTCCGCGACAATTTCCATAACTTTCTTTTTATTCACCCAATTTGAACCAGAACACAGTGGGGGAGGCATCCATAGGGACCGTACTCTCCTTCGCCTACCACCAACCTCTCGGAAGGACTTATCGATCCATATGTTTAACGTGATCGTACTCCGCGTCAGTGGCGGGAATCGAACCCAGGCAAACCGAGTGCAATTATCTCGAGCTAACTACCCGCGCGCTAATTTAAATTTTATAATGACTATATGCTAGGCTCTCCACCATCCTCGTTTCATCGTTCCATCATTTAAAATATCCATAAAATTAAAATATCCATTTAAAATATCTATAAATTAAAATATCCATTTAAAATATTCATAAATTAAAATATCCATTTAAAATCAAAAAATCATCCATATCGTTCCACCAATCCATAAATATAATAATTTCAAATACATCACCACAATTCAAACCACCATAATTCAATCATTTAAATTATTTAAAATATCCATTTAAAATATCATATAAATATAATAATTTCGGCCGATGTATACAACACTTATGCTAGGCTCTTAATTAATTTAAAACCGAAAGCGCGGTCCCCATGGAGACGGGGAAGAAACTACTGCGGGTGGGGGGGGGGGGGTAAATGCCGTTGAAGAAGTGAGCCGATTGCCGAGAAATTTAAAATCATGACGTCTTTAAAATTGCGATCCTGAAGGCGATTTTCATTATTTCTGGACCAGATTAGACTTGTAAGAATGCCAGATATTTCAGCTTTCTAAAAATGTAAATTATTAGTCGAAATTATGAGTACTTTTCACTATGCGAGAATTTAAAAACCAAAAATCGTTTTTTTGAGCCAAAAGTGACTTTTGTTTTAAAATCTTTAAAAAATATTAGAAATCGAAATTGAGAGTTGAAATAGATATATTTTTACTCGCAATTGTTTGTTCTTTCCGGTGGTGTGATTTGTTTTCTTCTACGATGTCCGGATCGTGGAGAAAAAAAGGCAAAAAGGGCAAAAAACGGTAGAAATCGCATAAAACATTAAATAACAAAAAAAATAATTAAAATTTTAAAAATCGGTTTTCACGTGTCCCCTTCCCACCCACCCCGGGTCTCCGATTGCCAAATTTCGTAGCTCTCCGACGCGCGGTCGCTGAACGTATAGTGTATAAGACAGACAGACAGACACACACACACACACACAGACATTGCCTTTTATTATTTAAGACTAGCCGCCTTTGGCGACCAGCCTGTTCGCTACTCTTGAAAATTCTGACCGTGGCAAATTCTGATCGTTGCAAACTCGCTGGCGCGACCTACCAGAAAGGTGTTGTTGTTGTTGTTGAGACCCAGACCGTCCGACCTACCAGAAAGGTGTAAGGTAACTGTTTGGACGGCCGGGAAGTGCCACCCAATTTAGACCGGAACTCAGTGGGGGAGGCATCCACAGAGACCGTACACTCCTTCCCCTACCACCAACCTCTCGGAAGAACTTACGGTCCCACATGTATAACGTGATCGTACTCCACTGGGATACTGCGCCTTCGCGACAATCTCCATAACTTTCTTTTTATTCACCCAATTTAGACCGGGACCCAGTGGGGGAGGCATCCACAGGGACCGTACCATCCTTCCCCTACCAACAACCTCTCGGAACGTCTTACGGACCCACATGTTTAATGTGATCGTACACCGCCTGAACACGGAGGCAGTTTAGCACTGGCGGGAATCGAATCCGGGCCTACCGAGTGCATTTCCCGTGCGCTAACTTCCCGCGAGCTAATTTAAATTTTATAATGACCATATGCTAAGTTCTAATTCCATCATCCTCATTCCATCATTTAAAATATCCATAAATTAAAACGTTCCATCAATCATCAATATCGTTCCACAAATACATAAATATAATCATTTCAAATACATCACCACAATTCAATCCACCATAATGCAATCATTTAAATATCCATTTAAAATATCCATAAATTAAAATATCCAATTAAAATATCATATAAATATAATCATTTCACCCGTTGCATACAACACATATCTTAATTCATTTAAAACCGGAAGGGCGGTCTCCATGGAGACGGGGAGAAAATTCAACGGGTGAAAACGCGGTTCGCCGAGAAATTGGAAATCCTTAGGTCATTAAAATCGCGATCCTGTGAATATTTATAATTATTTCTTGACCAGATTGGACTTGTAAGAATGCCAGATATTTGACCTTTCTAAAAATGTAAATTATTAGTCGAAATTCTGAGTACTTTTTACTATGCGAGAATTTAAAAACCAAAAATCGTTTTTTTGAGTCAAAAGTGACTTTTGCTTTAAAATCATAAAAAAATATTAGAATTTATGTCTAAGATTTGAAATTGATATATTTTTACTCGAAATTCTCTGCTCTTTCTGATGGTGTGATTTGCTTTTTTTCTACAATGTCTGGATCGAGGAGGAAAAGGGGCAAAAAGGTCAAAAAACGGTCGAAATCGCATAAAACATTAAATAACAAAAAAAATAATTAAAATTTTAAAAATCGGTTTTCACGTGTCCCCTTCCCACCCTCCCGGGTCTCCGATTGCCAAATTTCGTAGCTCTCCGACGCGCGGTCGCTGAACGTATAGTGTATAAGACAGACAGACAGACGCACAGACAGACATTGCCTTTTATTATATAGAAGATTGTATCATATTAAACTTATTATGTAATATAAGGTAGGAAATAATACCTTATCTGTAAATATTTTGTTCAATTTATATATGTCATTTTCTTCATTATATATGGCATTTTTTTCAATTTATTGTTGAAATCATGAAATTAATTCAATGAAGTTTGAATGTAGAAAAAGATTACTTAAAAGTTGTCAATACAATATCAAATTAATCGATTCAAAATTGATTTAATATATGCATATAGTTATAAGACAATCAAGATAGATGTAACGAAAAGATTATCAAGATAGAATATTCTTATCTTAATAGTGCTATGTATAGATATAAGGTAATCTTCGAGGATTGACAGTAATATGCTATAAAGATGAGTTGCCAGGTAAGTTTTATTATTTATTTAATTATAAAGATAAATTTGACTATATCTTTCCCCAAACATAACTCACAAAATGACTTATTTACAAAAAATTTATTTAAGTTTTATCTGAGCATTTTATTTAATTTTTTGTATAAAAGAAAGTTTATATGCATGTCTATCTACAAATGCATTATTTAAAACAAACTTATTGTAAATTTACATTCGTTTTGTATTCCTCACTAAGTTGTAAGATGAAATTGTATGATTCTATATAAATTTTATATAATTATAAAAATAACGTTTGTTGACCAAATAATAATGAAATGCCTTACAAAATAATACAGAAAATAAAAAAAAAAAATTTAACGCATCATAGACTGATGAAACAGTCTCAAGGTCTCAAGGACGGGGTATACGGAGTGACCAGGAGGGGAAAGGATTCCCCCCTTTAAACTCCGGGCGAAGAGAAAAAAGAAGTACTAGGAAAGAGAAGCATAAGTTAAGAGAGACATCAGAGCTTTGCTTGGGGGGAGGGCGACGACCGAAGTCGAGCCCCACGCCAAGTCTTACAGAAGGGGAAAGGTATGCTAGAGCCCAAGCAGGCACTTAGCGAGAGTAAAAAGGAAGGAGGGGGATAAGCGCGTCCCGAGGAACGCAGGGCCTTGAGCTTGAGACGGGGGGGGGGGGGATGGAACGTACATAACAAAAAAGGAAAACGGTTCGTCGATAAATCGCGAACTCCCAAATGCTAGGGAGGGCCACGGAGTTAGCAAGAGTTCATAATAAAAGGGGGAGAGCAGATATAAAACAATGCTAGACGAGCCGTCTCCGCTTCGGAGGCCGAAGAAAAGCATCCATTGTGCGGCGCCCTACCAACGCCCAGGGGCGCTTTCGCGCCTTAGGGTGTGTCGGGTTATACCACGGGATACTGTCTAGCGTGGAAATATTTACTCTACTGAGATCTCTGAAAAATTTTTGAGAAAGTTTTTGAATGTAGTCTAAAAAAGGCCTAATATTGAGATCTCTGTGCAGAACTTCAAGCCGGACGTAGGTTGGAAACCTGATAAACATACGAAGTGCTTTATTTTGCATAACTTGAAGCTTCCGTAGGTGAATCTCAGCTGCGGTTCTCCAGACCGGTGGTCTGTACGTCATAATTGGACGCATGCAGGACTTGTACAGCAATAACTTATTTTTCGTTGACAGGCGGCTGTTTCCAGCCAAAAGGGGGCGAAGCTGGGCCTGTGCAGACTTCACTTTCTGACAGATGTTAGAAATGTGAAGTTTCCACGTGAGATTGGAATGCAAGTACACACCAAGGTACTTGTAGTTAGTTTGCCAGGGAATCGGTTCATCATTCAGAGTTAAGTTAATGGAGGGGGTTCGGCGAGGGGATGGGTAACTGACGGCGGCACACTTGCTGACATTCACTTTGATTCTCCAGTTAGTCAACCATTGCGTCAAACTGTCGAGGTAAGATTGAAGAGTTTCGTGCACGACATGTGTATGCTTGTGTTGTGCAATCAGGGCTGTGTCGTCGGCGTACAGGCCTAAGGTGACACCGGGGAAACGTGGAAGGTCATTAATGTAAAGGTTGAATAATTTGGGGCCGACAAGGGAACCTTGGGGGATCCCACTGAGTATATTCCTGGGGGAGGAGAGAGAGGAGGAAACTCTTACCGCGAAGCTACGCACGTTAGGTAAGAGTGAAGAATTTTAATCAGATGAGCAGGAAAATGTAGAGCGATTAGTTTAAAGAGGAGTCCGGATTTCCAGACCTTATCAAAGGCTTTTTGGATATCCAGGTAGACAATAGTGGTGTTGAGATGCTTGGCGCGAGCCTCAAGTATGAGTTCCACAACCCTAAGCAGTTGATGCTGGGTAGAGTGTTTACTCCTGAACCCATATTGCTCAGTAATAATGACGTTGTTAAGGCTGTAGAACTCATCCAGGTGCTGCACCAAGACATACTCGAAGATTTTAGAAATGCAGGAAAGTAGAGAAATAGGTCTATAATTAGAAGGTTCAGAATGGTTGAGGCCGGGCTTGGGGAGGGGGGCTACAATTGCCACCTTCCAAGCGCGCGGAAAGTAATTTAATTTAATGAGCTGATTAAAAAGATAGACAAGATACTGAAGATAGAATTTAGAGAGGTTTTTGAGCATGTTAGTAGAGATCTGGTCTCTCCCAGGGGCTTTGTTACTCTTAAGTTTTAGAATATAGGGGGCGATGTCAGGAAGTTCAATTTTCCTGAGCGTGTTAGGAGAAGGTGTGGAGATAAATTGTTCAACCGTGGGCTCCACCAATGCAACCGTCCGGGGATCGATTACATTGTGGTGAGGTTCAAACTGACTTCTAAGACTGTCTGCAAGCAGTTCAGCCTTCTGTGCATTTGAAATTGCCCTGCGGTTTGGGCCATTAAGGGCCGGAATGTAAGTTTTCTGCCTACGAATACGTGAGGTTGCCCTCCAAATGGTGTTGTCCTGAGTCGTTAGGGACTCAACATAGGTATTCCATCGTGCACTAGAAAAGGCCTTAATCCGTGAGCGAACTTGGGCCCGGAGGAAGTTCAGCTCACGTTTAAGGTCAGGATCCCTACTGGCCTGCCACTCCTTGCGGGTGCGATTTCTTTCTCCGATCAAATCTTGTATACCCGGGGGAAGCTTGTAGTGACTGACCTTGGCTGTCCTGGGCCTCGAGGATGCAGAGTAGGTTTCTCGAAGCATATTTTCGAGATTTTCTATCTCCGCATCCGCGAGGTCCGTGTTCCAGTCCGAAGTATCAGGGAGAGGGAGCTGATTACGACGAAAAATATTTTTAAACTTTGACCAGTCGGTCTTAAGTTTGGCGAGGACGTTAAGAGAAAAGTGATTAAGTTCTAGGGTATACAAGATGGGGATATGATCAGAGGGGAGCTCGTTAACAGCTTCCATGTGATACGTATAGGGGATGCTGCTGGTGATAGCAAAGTCTATAACATTATCTAAGTGGGTGGGGTCACCTGGGGCTATGACATCAAAGTTGTTCTCATCGGTCCAGCGTTTTACGCCTTGGCCGCGAGGATTCGATGATGGACAGTCCCAGGGTTGGTGTTTAGCGTTTAAGTCACCAGCAACTATCACATGGGGGGAAATTTTGAAGAGGGTGGAAAGGTCATTAATACTCAAGCCAGTATTAGTGCAAGTGGGTGGCAGGTACACAGACGCAATGGTGATAACTGGATTGGCAGGCAGGTTCACTTCGACCACGGTGACCTCTCCGGTTCGGAGAGGGGGGAGGGGATACGGCTGTGTGGCAGGTTTGATCGCACGTAGATAGCAGTGCCACCGCTAGAACGATTGCTAGTACGAGGCCTGTCGTCATTGTAAAGATCGTAGTTAGCAATCTTGCAGAAATTCCCAGGGCTGAAGTGGGTCTCTTGGACCAAGAATAAGTCTAAGTTATTTGCTGTACAGAAGTCCCTAGCCTCATTGATTTTACCTCTAAGTCCATTGGCATTCCATATGCCAATGGTGAGATCCTTCAAGTTCCTAATCCAGTCTGTTTTAGTGCAAGAAACGAATTTAAAAAATATATATTTTGCATTAATATCTCGGTGTTAACTATAATAGGAATTGTTTCTGTAGAAAAATAATTCTCCTGAAACCCTATTTTGAAGTCAAAACATAATTTAAACAGTTAGTTCATTTAAATTTTTTATTTCAAATGACGTATATTTTGCAGAGAAAAGCATAGAGTTGTCTGCCATAAGCGGGTCCGTTTGAACTGCGGCGCCATCTGTTGCATTTCCTGAATAATTCGCCCGATTTTTTTCATTGAACAGGACACTAGGTATTCCAGTCACTATACTTTAGTTAAGTAAATTTCCTTGCATAATTTCGGAAAATAAAAATATATTTCAAATTTCTAAACATTACACAACTGTATCACACTGGTCCTTAGTTAATTTAACATCGAAGTAAATTTCCTTGCATAATTTTGGAAAATGAAAAATAAATTTTCAAATTTCTAAACATAACACAATTCACCTATTATAAATTATCGGTCAATAGAGCCGCTCTAACACGGAGCAGCTCCTAAGCTTGAAATCTTCGTTTAAAGATTTTCCACTCTATTTCATTTAGAAATAATTTTATTATAAAATATATTATGACATATTTCTTGTGGTAGATATATTTATGCAACTAGTTTTTATATTTTATATTTAAACGTCAAATCTTAGTCTAAAGTGTTAAAATTTGTTCAATTGTTGGGTTTAATTTCATTTAGCTCAAGATTTTTTTTATGCATACGGTTGTACTGTTATAACACCTATCAAACAAAAGATACATCGCGTTCAACGTCATCCAGAAGAATATCCATTTGACTCCACTGTGAGAAAAGCAGTTTTTATACCATGAGCACTTTAGTTAAGTAAATTTCCTTGCATAATTTTGGAAAATGAAAAATAAATTTTCAAATTTCTAAACATAACACAATTCACCGATTATAAATTATCGTTCAACTCTGAAAAATCTACACATAATTATTACAGATTTGACAGAAAAATAAAATATAATGAACAAGTTTACAACGTTGGCTGTGGTTGATTAAGGCTTGTCACGGGTACTCACTAAGTATTAATTAATACTAGTAATAGTGTCACGAAGTACCTTATAGAATCGTAGGTATGTACGCAGGACACAAGAACATGTCCCAAGTTTCAGGAAAACTTTTGTTTATTCACAAGCACAGAGTAAACAGAAACAGTGTACAATCAAACAGCACTTATATGCACCACTAATTACACAAAATAAGCGATATTATTCTCAAAATACTGACGAAAATACTTTCACAAAACAACTGGCGCGGTAGCCCATTGGTTAGCGCGCTGGAGTTGCACTCGGTAGGCCCGGGTTCGATTCTAGCCGCTGCCAAAACTGCCGCCGTGTTCACGCGGAGTACGATCACGTTAAACATGTGGGTCCGTAAGTCTTTCTGAGAGGTTGGTGGTAGGGGAAGGAGGGTACGGTCCCTGTGGATGCCTCCCCCACTGGGTTCCGGTCTAAATTGGGTGGCACTTCCCGGCTGTAATTCTCATTATTTTAGTTTAGTTTTAATTTATTATTCAAAATTTTCTTATTCGAAATTGCTTTTATTTTTATATTCATTAATAGGTCAATTGTCTCATTTTCTAAATTAAATTATAAACGCGCTGCTATTCATTCATGTTTTTCATTCGTACTGGGAACGCCCCTTTTGACTACAGCTGGATAGCAGTACCCCTTTTCGACAATTGGTAAAATCTTGTTTCAGGCGAGATACGGAATTCATTTATTCTCAAAGCACTGACAAAAGTCACAATTCACTGTCAACTCATCAACTGAACTCCAACGAAGTGATGATTCCTTTTTACAGTCTCTCTATAGAAATTGCTGGAAATTTCTTTGTAGAAATTTCTAGAATTATCTCGTAGAATAATTGGTATTTCGCTATGTTTCTCGAAGTTTCGGCAAGTCACCAAATCGGCTATAAATCGCCAAATCTGGCAACCCTTCTTCTGATTCGAGATTTTAGACGATAGAGTGACGCCAGGGAAACATGAAGGCTAAAGAGGAGGGGAAATAAAATAGGCTGCTCCGGAGAAAAGTGATAAATGATTTCTCGGAAGAAAGATTCCAGCTTAGTGGTGGCGCTGCTGTTAGTACCGTCCTTATAGTTCCATTCAAATAGCATTAGGTTGATTAGAAGTTTATTTGATTTTATTTATTCCCTTAATATCGGTACATCAATTTTCTCAAAATATGGTTTCTAGTGCACGTTATTAGTGCTGGTTGTATATCGGGGTATGTCAGTGACAGAAAACAACGTGAAAGTGAAGGTAAAAAACGTTCAAAACATTAACGTATAAGCTCCGGAAGAATTTTGGTACATGCAGAGAACATCCAAACTTTTTACTTTATAAATAAATAATATATTAAGACTTTAAAGGATGTAAATTTTTTAAACTATTTGCATTTTTTTTAATTTAAAATAAAAACTAATATTATCAGTTTTCAATTAATTAAAATTTTATTTCTGTTTAAAAATTTTTATCACATACAAAATATAAGGGCTCTTTAAAATTTGGGGCCCCAGGGTCGCGGCCCGAAGGTCAGTACATTAATCAGGCCCATTCTATGAGAGATTCGTTTTACATAAATGTCTCGATAACCCCTGGTCCTCGAAACTCGAGACATGGACTAAATTTTCTATTGTGTTCTATTTTATTATGTTCTATTGTGTTCTATTTTATTGTGTTCTATTTTATGACTATCCACAAACTTTCATGAAAATCGGTGCCCCACTTAGATGAGGCCATAAAAAAAGTCATAAAAATTCTCTATTCCCTCTCCCGCAAATCTTGTCTATGGGAGATTATTTTTACATAAATGTATCGATAACCCCTGGTTCTGGAAATTCGAGACATGGAATAAATTTTAAGTAGGGCTATTTCATGACTAGGCTATCTAGTTAGTCTTCATGATTCACATACTCTATTCATATGTCATTTCCTCTACAGTTAGTAAAATCTTGTTTTAGTTGTCACCGGTAGATGGCGAACCTTTTTCTGGAGATTTAAAAATTCATGGTTTGCATTTTTTAATAAGAAAAACGTTAAAAAGGTGTGTACATGAAATGGTGCGTACGCCTGCAAGCAAAATTACAAATCAATGGAGCATATGCAGTTATGAATTTCGGAATGTTTACAAAATTTTCAAAATTGAAAATTTAGAATAAAACGTGAGATCAACCTCTTATATCGGTCGTGCTCCCTCCCTCCCCCCATTTTCTTCTTTCAATGGTATTTAATTGGTGAAAGCAATTTGGTTAAAGACATTTTATTATTAAGTAAACCATGTGACTTTACGTATAATCAATAATGATCTTGGCTACGCTGTTTGATTTTTTTTTTTTATGTCAAAGTATATTCAAAAGAATAGATTTTGTATAAATTATATATATTATTATTTACCTTAGGAATTATGTAGAATGTAAATGATTAATGCAAAAAATCCTTGATTTCTTTTATATCAAAGTATCTTCAAAAGAATAGATTTTCTATAAATTATTATTTACCTTAGGAAAAATGATTAAAAATTATTTCATTAAATCGGTTTTGATATTTTCTCCCCCAAGTGACCGGAGAATAATGACGAAAGCGCTAAGTGACGGTTACGCCTAACTTGTACAATTAAAGCGGATCTTCAGTAGTACTTTTACTCTGGTCTAGGAATTAATGAGCTAAAAGTTTCAAATAAGATAAAATGTTGTATACAAAATGTACAAAAAAGTATTTTGAAATAACGTAATTTCTTACTTTACTAAAAGCGAACAACGTAAACAAACCAAATCGTCGAACATGTGCATATGCCTGTTGCCATTCAGCAAACAAAAATAACGTGAATAAATTACTTACTCTCGAAATTATGTTTAAATTACTGTACAAAATAAGAGTTTGTGTCATATTGATGTACACCTACCTAAAATAAATTGAAACTTAGCACCAGAAAAAAACTATATTATTTTAAATATAATGTATCCTATTAATCTTTAATTCATTGGCGGTAATGCGCCTCACACACAGACAGAGAATGTATAGAAAAGCCAAACGCATTAGTGTTAGGCGAATAACTCAAAACAAATTAAAGCTACTGCCAACCACAGATTAATATATACAGATGTTTCACTGCTACCCCAGCGCCCTCAACCGCCAACCAAAGTTAAATAAAATATCAAGATTGGCGATTTCTGCTAATATAACCCTATTTGGCACTAAACGAAACACTTGGAATAATTTTATTCTATCATCGATCGCATGTTTATACGTGTAAATCATTTCTCTTCTATTTCGTATTTTATAATCAATAATTTTATCTTTTATGGATTACTAAAAGAAGAGGGATTGCGTTTACAAGGTAAGTAATTTATTTTTATTTAAATAAAAAGATTATTTGCTTTGCATCTCATATTTCATCCTATGTCCGTGTTCATCATAAGAAAATGGTGCAGTATTATCAAGAAGTGGCATTATAAGTTAAAAATCCTTTTCCGCATTTATATAAAATGTATAAAAATAGATATTGATATTGAAATTCGATACCTTTGATAATGCATTTATGTAAATTTGTTATTTATTATAAGAATATAAGTGTATTTAAAATATATATATATTAACAGCATCCCAGAATAAATTAAGAACTCATCAATTTAACAACTCGCTAGTATACTTTTTAGGCTGAAAATATTATATAATATTTCAGTTTTTTGGGTATGTTAGCTTGTAATTTTTGCTGTATAATGATTTACAGTGATGTAATGAGACAATTTTTTTTTCAATTTATGATTACATGAATTAAATATATATATGTATGTTTATTTATTTAAATTTACACATATTATAGAAAAGGGATTTTTAAATGCTTATCATGTTTATAGTTTAAAAAAATTATAAAAGTACAGTTACATAATTTTTTTTTCTTTTGGCTGCATTAGCATAAAATCGCCAATTGAGCGATAGTCGCCAAATCTAGCAGTCAAGCTCCTTTTAGGTCTTAGCTGCGATGGTTGGCTCCTCGAACGTTAGTGTCTATGCAAAATCCTATGTTAACAATGTTGCCATAGGTTCCTACGGGAGTGAACCTTCTGAATATGGTATTCTGTGCTGCCAACGTTCTAAGTGTTAAACACTGTTCCCAGGTGTAAAGTTTGAAAGAACTTTTTCCTAAGCGTAGGGATTTTTGAGTGAAGTAATTTGCTGCTATAAGGACAAATCCAACAATCTTATACACCTAGAGACATTTTAATTTTTTTTTAATAGTAAGGAATTATTCTGCATTCTTTAGAATTCATTTTTTTAAAGATTTTTTTTTGCCAGAGATATTATATAATTAACGCAATACTGCAAATCTTAAAATTATGATAGATAAAATGAAATAAGCACAGACGTTTTGCCAATACAATTTTTATATACAAATTAAAGCATTTCTATCGAGAAAGTTGAACACACTAGGATTAATTTTTACCCAACATGCCACTTTCTTCTCTTCCAAGTGTGGCTTATGATTGTAAATTTTTATTTAATTGATATTTTAAAATTAGACTTAAAGCTATTCACTTAAATTTGACTTCTAAGCTCTGCACATTTTTTATGAAAAATTCATTTTACTAACATTATTTAAGTATTACACATTTTTTTTATACTGTTTACTCAATTCGTAAAGAAACTAAAGTTCAAGAGTGCAAAATGAGTATTTATGAAAAACCATTGTCTTAATCTTCCACTATACATATGCAAAGCATGTAGTGTATTGTCGATAACCGTTATCGTATTATTTCTATCATTATTAACCACCTCACATTTGGCTACTTCCGTTTTCATAGGTATCAATAACTTTTGTAAGTCGGGTGAAAAAAAGCAAAAAACTATCGAGTTCCAAAAGGACACTCACAAAAAAGTGCAAACCGCGGTTGAGACTGAGGAAATGGAAGCTGAGACTGAACCGACTGATAAATCTGATGCTGAAAAGATGGAGGATATCCTCAACCTCATCAGAGGATTTATTAGCATGTTCAATCTAGACGACATAAAACATCTGTTGATGCAGTTCGCAGAGTTAGTACAAAAAAAGAGCGATCCTATGGTAATGGTCTTTGAGGCCCTTAAAATAATCGCGGACTTTAAAAATAACAGTGAGAATCAAACCCGTCATGGCTAGGTCCCAAAAAGAATCCTTAAAAATAATATTTTGGAATGCGAACGGCATATCTCCAAGAATAAATGAACTTAGGAACTATGTAAATGAAAATGACGTAGACGCCTTATTAATTCAGGAAACTAAAGTTAGAGAAAGTAAAAAACTAAACATAGCCAACTATATATGCTATCATAATCTTAGCTCAAATACTAATGCTAGAACGCCCCATGGAGGAACAGCAGTATACATTAAAAGAAATATTCCCCACGAGGAACTAAACAACATAAATCTTCAAGGTATAGAAAATACTAGTATAAAAATTAAAATTAATAATACTAGCCCGTTTATCCTAACCTCAACATATGTCAAAAATATGAGTAGAGTAGATGTAGCTGCGCAACTGGAACTGCTTTTCGCGCGATATCCAAACACTATACTCGCAGGCGACTTCAACGCGCACCACCGAGCGTGGGGCTGTAGGAGAGCCAATTCACGCGGTACACAGATACACAGACTGCTGAACACGACAAACACTAACATTATTGTACCGTCGACACCAACCTGCTTCTCAGGCGCCAACGGCTCATTTATAGACTTTGTCCTAACGCGAAACATAGATTACGCTCACACTATTAGTACCTTGGATGAATTCGACTCGGATCATCTGCCGGTACTGGTGACATTCGACCTGAACACACCTCTTCCAGCCTCTTTGGGACAAGAGAGGGTCAACTGGGAAGTATTCAAAAGAGCACTCTTCGAGCCGCACTTAGCAGTACCTAACATAATGAGCACGGCGGATATTGACTCTGCCACGCACACACTCACAACAGAAATCAAGAGAGCAATTGCCTCTGCCACAACACATCGTGAGTCTCCAAAAATGCCCACACTTTCCCACCATGTCAAACAATTAGTCAGGCAAAGAAACAGAATACGTAAGACATGGCAGGCTAACAGAGACCCCGCCCTTAAAAGGGAGCTTAACAGACTCACGTGCAAAGTCAGGGAAAAAATTGTCGCAGAAAAGCAGCAACAGTATAAAGAACTAATCGAATCCCTTAGCCCAGAAGACGTATCGCTCTGGCAATTCGCAAAAAGACTCAGGAAACCTCAAATTAAGCTCCCGCCACTAATAGATGGTGCTAAAATCGCGTACTCAGACGAGGAAAAAGCCGAGGCGCTCGCAAGCCATTATGAAAAACAATTCCAACCAAACCACGATCTAATGTGTCAGGACACCCTAAGAATGGTCAGACAAACTTTAAATAATTTCAGGAATTCCCCGGTAACGGCTGAGATTAGCCCAGCCACCCCGCAGGAGATAGTAGAAATCATTAAAAATCTCAAAAACCGTAAAAGCCCAGGGCACGACAAAATCAGAAATATTGCGGTTAAAAACCTACCCTTAAACGTAATATGTTACTTGACAATCTTAATAAATAAAATATTAAAACTAAACTATTTTCCCAAAGAATGGAAGGAAGCGATAATTATAGCCATCCATAAGCCTGGTGAGGATGCCACAATTCCAGCTAACTATAGACCAATTAGCTTGCTACCGACACTTAGTAAAATTACTGAGAAAATTATTCTTAAGAGACTGAACACGCACCTTAGTGAGAATGACATTATCATTTCGGAGCAGTTTGGATTTCGGCCAAAGCACTCCACCACTCATCAATTGCTGAGAGTGGTAGAGTACATATCTTCTGGTCTCAATAACAAGACACCCACAGCTGCGATTTTTCTGGACATACAAAAAGCCTTTGATAAAGTATGGCACTGTGGATTAGCGTACAAATTGATCACTTTAAAAGTCCCTGACGCTATTGTCAAACTTTTAATCTCATACTTAAATAACAGACACTTTCAAGTCAGAGTAGGAGGTAACTTATCTACACCCAAGCTCATTAAAAGTAGTGTACCGCAAGGTTCTATCCTGGGCCCGACACTCTTTAACATATACCTGAACGACATCCCGAGGACTCCAAACACAGAGCTGGCACTCTATGCAGACGACAGTGCGATACTTGCAAAACACCCCTATGTCTCAGTAATGCACAGACAGCTACAACAACACTTAGACATACTCCAAACTTGGCTGGAAAAATGGCGAATAAAATTAAACCCCAATAAATGTCATTGGATTTATTTCTCAAGAAAACGTAAACCTCCGCCGCCTCTGTACATAAACAACCATGCCCTAAAAGCGGAAAAATCTACTAAATACCTAGGTGTAACGATAGATTCCCACCTAACCTGGAAACAGCACGTTACGAACTTAACCAAAAAAGCGTATATGGCCACAGGAGCCTTATACCCAATGATAGGAAACGGAAATCTAAGTTATCAAAATAAACTCCTAATTTATAAATCGGTCATCCGCCCGGGAATGCTGTATGCAGCACCCGTATGGGGATATGCCTGTAAAACTACAATAGACCTCCTAGAGACAAAACAAAACAAAATCCTACGGATTATCAGGAAAGCTCCCAGGTACTTAAGAAACTCGGTAATTAGGAATGACTTCAAAATAAAAACTGTTAGAGCCCAAATTAAAAAGCTAGCGCTTAAATTTTACAGAAATTTGCCATCCGTTCCAAACGAACTGTTATTCAATCTGCATGACTATGATCATCGCAAGACCAAATCTCGTAAGAGACCCCGCGCTGTTCTAAACATCGATAATCGGAATTAAATGATCCCACCTCAAACATCTGATTTTAAAATAAAACTCGCGACTATTATTTTATAAAAAAAAAAAAAAAAATATTCTAAACACTAAACTGCCAAAACGCTAGGTAACCCTTAGATCTGCATCAACCCCCCAAACTGCTTAAACTCTAAATGTGCAACAAACTGCCACACTAGGAGCTAGGATAAATAATAAAAAGTAGTAAATAAAAACCTCGAACCTCCAATTAGGGTCACTGAATTAATGTCACAGTTTGACGATAAGAACCACATATTGAAACTGGAGATTAAAGGCGCTTCGCGCCTGGTGCTCTGTCTTGTACGACACTACGTATTTACGTATTATTTCTATCATTTTTAACCACCTCGCATTTGGCTACTTCCGTTTTTATAGGTATCAAGAATGAGGCATAGCTGTATTGCATCCATTTCAATTTATAGTTGTTGTGTAAGTTTTTATACGAGAAGGAGCAACATTTTGTTATTTTGATGTATGTGGTTTTAACTCCAATCATAAAAGTAGGCGTGGCCATAAGCCAGAAAAATGTACCAGGAAATTTTTTTTGTACCATAACTGCACTAATGGTATATTAATTCTTCATTTCCGAGAATTAAAAGATACATATGTAAATTGCTATCTTAAAATTAGTGCATGGCTGATCCTAATTAACAGGTTAAGGGAAGAAAGAAAATATAGCTTATTACTCCCATTCAATGTTAAATTTGAATAAACCAATAAAAGTTTTTTTTTAAATTTTATATATGTATTTTTAAATAGGCGGGGCATCGTTCCCTATTAAAAAAAATATATATATCGCTTTCAGTTACTATTACTATTATTGCAAATCATGGGAAAATAACATAAATATCGAACATCTCATAAACTCTTTAACTCTATTTTATCATATTGTTTCGAGTGACTATTTGAAATGATTGCAAAAGTATATAAAAGAAAAGAAAATATTCGCTTTCAGTAAGACTTTCGTAAGTCTTTCGTATATTGGAAACATAGAATTAAACAGATTGTTAAACATATTTTTAAAATGAAAACTACTAAAATTTATTTTTATGATTTTGCTAGTATTTTTTAGACGTTAAAAAGATTCGAAATTTAAAGGATTATTTTCAAAGAAATACATAAAATGTGAGGTTTAGGCCACGCCCACTACACTTTAGCAATATTGAATATTCAGAAAAATTAAAAAGCAGTAATGATTTTTTTTAATTACTTAAAAAAAATTAAACTTGATCATCAGTAGTTGTGAAGTTTACTTTCCATTACTTTTTATAAGTGATTTCCGGGTGTTAACCACACCTACTATCATTTCAATGATAATTTTATTTTCTGAAAGAAACTAAGAAACTGATTTATTTTCGTTTTCAAAATGGAAAGTAAATTTCAACAGGGGGTGAGTACGTGCTTTCAACAACTTTAAATTTAATAATGTGGTTTATATTCTTTTTAAAAATGTAATTCTTTCAGAGGCCACGCCCACCAAATTTACTTTAAATGGAGTGCCTAGAATACTATATAGGTATTCCAGAATATAGGTATTCAAGTCACAATAGTTTCTACTTTTAAAAAAATGCAATATTTTTCCGATGATAACACCGTCCACTAAATTTCTGTCGGATATAATATTTGGAATAATGTAACATTTCGGTTTCTTAAATATTTATCAAGAAAATGAAAGGGAACTTCAGGGATGAAATCCGCTTTCCATAATAAAAAAAAAAAAAAAAAAAGACATATATTGAAGATATTGATCACTCCTACTAAATTTTAGAAAATTTTACAATTTGAATCAAAAAATTAAATTTAAGATGTTATTTTTTAGAAATTTAAATTTTAAATGGCAACTGACTGTTGGCATGAAATATGCTCTCCCCAATCATTATTTTTGAGCTAATTGTTGTTGCTAACCCGTTGTTGTTGTTGAGACCCAGACCATCCGACCTACCAGAAAGGTGTAAGGTAACTGTTTGGATGGCCGGAAAGAGCCACCCAATTTAGGCCGGAACCCAGTGGGGGAGGCATCCACAGAGAGCGTACACTCCTTACCCTATCACCAACCTCTCGGAAGGACTTATGGATCCACATGTTTAACGTGATCGTACTCCGCGTGAACACGGCGGCAGTTTTGGCAGCGGAGGGAATCGAATTCGGGCCTACCGGGTGCAATTCCCGCGCGCTAACCACTGGGCTACCGTGCCCTTAATGAGTACAAGTAAGAGAAAGAGAAATCACGAGAAAATTTTCATTCAAGGAAAATATCTTTAAGTTTGGTTCTTTTTTATGTCAAAGATATCTTCAGAAAGAATATTTTTAATATACATTTGACACATTATTGTACTCGGTAGGCCCGGGTTCGATTCCCTACGCTACCTTAATAAAGCAACTCAAAATTATTTCATGAAATCGGTTTTGATATTGTCTTCCTGAAGTTACCAAAGAATAAAGCTGAAAGCGCTAAGTGTCGGTTATGGTTAGGCCTAACTGTCTGTTTACGAAGAATCTTCAGTGAACAAACATATGGAACTTTTACTCCGGTTTAAGATTTAATTAATCTGTTGAAAGTTATAAGACAAAAACATTGTGTATAAAGTGTTAGTAATTCAAATAGGCATTTTAAAATATCGTAATTTCTTACTTTAGTAAAAGCGAATAAGGTAAACAAACCCAAATCGTAGATCATGTACAACTAGAAAAAAAAAAGCCCCACCTTTTGCCATTCAAGCCTCGTTTATCGTAGAGAAAATTTAGAGATACCATTCGATATGGAATAACGTCCTCTAAAAATTCTTGCGCATACCATTTGCATAAAGGGAATGTCTTTATATTAAAATACGCATAAATTGTGAAATTTCCAATGGCAACACGTTTCGAACAACATATGAAAACATATTTTGAATTTAGATCAGATTTCAGCCTCAGATATTAAATTTCAAGTCATTTGAGTGAAGCTTTTTCTAGTTATGAGTATGTACAATTGTAAGGGCCTAATGACTTTAGGAGCTCAAAACTTCTGTTACTTTAGTTTCATAATTATATTCTCACGTTGACGTTTTGTATTACGTTACTATTAAGTAACCCAAACACAGTTAAGTGAATTTTATTTTCTAATACCTTTTTGCATGAAATATGAATTATGAAATAAATATTCGAAAAAAAAGTATAAATTGGAACCTAGACATATTTTGATGGAAATCAATTGACAGAGACTTTTTACATGAGTAAGCAAAATTTCAGCTGTTTCATACCTGTAGTTCTTTTGCTATGTTTAAATGTTCATCATCACGATTATTTTAGGGATCGTATATTAGTTGAAAAAAAATGACTAATCTGAAAGTTACATTAATTTTAATTCAATCTTCATTACATATAACGGACATTCCTTTTTACTAGGTTTTAATAAAACTTTGTATAAAAAGATGCAACCAAATCAACGTAATTCTGCAACTGTATGGAAGGGGGTGGGGTCGAAACTGGTATTGTCATAAATTGGATTCTATAAGCTCTATCTAATGACGTATTATTAATTACTATTACTATTAATCCCCGTTAATGCAAGTTGAAATCGGTCACCAAATTATATGATAATAAAATATTTATACAGAAATAATAAATAAAAATGTATAATAAAAATATAATAAATAACAAAATTTTGTGATGTTGCTTACCATAAGACATAGCTATAATAAATAACAAAATTATGTGATGTTACTTACAGTAAGACGTAGCTTTACATCAAAAGACTAATTTGCATATTTACAGTTTAGTATAATATTACTATAATTACTATTAATCAATAATCCCCGTTAATGCGAGTTGAAATCGGTCACAAAATTATATAATAGCTTATGATAATAAAATATTCATACAGAAATAATAAATAAATAAAAATTTATAATAAAAATATAATAAATAACAAAATTTTGTGATGTTACTTGCCATAAGACATAGCTATAATAAATAACAAAATTATGTAATGTTACTTACAGTAAGACGTAGCTTTACATCAAAAGACTAATTTGCATATTTACAGTTTAGTATGATACTTATTACAGCCTAAGAACCGTTACAATATCTATTCAAAAAACTAATCTCAAGACATTGAATGTTATTACAATGCGCTGGCTACATCATTCACGTAATTCGTCCATTTTAAAATCCTATAGGATGATTATTGAAGAGGGTTTTACGTCCTCAAATATAAGATAAGATATCAGAATAAACCAGTAACGTCGTTCGGTAAAATAGCAAATGACCTACTTTTCTTGAATAGTTTTGGTCAATCAACAGAATTTCACCCTTCAAATTATGGTTTTCAATAAAGGCCTGACTTCTAAAAATTGCATATTTCGGAATATTGAATATCACCGGATATAGAAATTGAACTTGCGCGAAAATTTATATTTGGACTAATTTGGGGGTCTAGAATTTGTTTGACGCCAAAATCGGGTATTGCCATCGATCATTTTGGAGCTTGAGCACATTTAAATATGAAGACGTCCCCTTATGCAAATTCTATGCAATGAATTCATACAAGACGTCATCCCTAATCGAATGGTAATTTTAAATTTTCTCCATGAAGAACGACGCTCGAATAACAAGGGTTGGGGATTTTTCTTATCAAGGTTATTATATCTATCTTATTCCTTCCCTTTCTTATTCCTCAGTTGTACATATGCTTGTTGCTATTCGGTAAACTATAATAATTCAGAAATTACTCACACTCGAAATTATGTTATCTAATAAATTAACACTTCTTATTTTCAGGAGCAGGGATTTTTGTAGAGACATCTTAGTGTGGCGTAGGGACAAGTCGTGATTTTGAGCC
>OX578150.1:107650357-107710357 GCA_951213105.1 Amaurobius ferox
TTTAAATAAATCATGAATGTCAATGTTATTGAAGGGGTCTTTGATATCATAAGTTTTTATATCATGGATGTAAAGTTGTTGTTTTAAGTTATTATTCAGGTCTAAACTATTTTTGATAATATGTGTTTACTGTGTAGTAAAATGATCATAAATTTGATTTAGTATAAATAGTAGTTGTTTGTCCGCAGCATTGGTATATGAATTAAATCCTATAGTAATAGTTCTAAAAGTAATTGGTGATTTATGGAATTTTGCTATAAGTATTAGGTAAGGAAATTTATGATTGTGTTTTTGTTTAAGTAGTTTGTAGTAAGCAATAATTTATTTACTGATAATATAGATATTAGTGTGTATAGGAGTTGATGAAATTGAGGAATTGAGTTGTAGTTTGAGTTCGTTCAATTAAAATTTTTTGCACAGAAGCGATAGGCCAAACTTTACGAGATGGTAGTACACACCAAACCAAGCATTTTTCTTCATAGTTTGCCGGGTCGGAAATGAAACATAAAGGCGCTAGTGGACGCTTCATGGTGAAACCGATGAGGTGAGGCGAAAACACAAAAATGGATTAGAAATTATAAAATGACTCTTAATAAACAATAATTACAGTAATGGCTCAAAAGAGCGACCGCCAACCTGAATGCACATCTCACAGCAGCGATGGAGGAATTGACGAACTCTCTCGAACAGACCAGGTATGTCGTGCACTTCGGCAGCAGCGGCCCAAATTCTGGTGACGAGTTCCTCTTCAGACTCAAGGGAAGTGTTATAGTCGAAACGCTTGAGATATCCCCACAAAAAGAAGTCAAGACACGACAGATCGGGCTTTCGTGGGGGGGGGGGGGGGCAAGCTATGGGACCACCTAGCCCAATCCAGTGGCCCGGAAAAGTGACGTCCAGGTAGTTCCTTACCTCTCGCCCAATTACAAAAATTTGCACAAGGGTTCTTCTTCTTCCCCAGATGAAATTTACATACGTGGTTTTCTTCTTCATCTAAAAAATAATAACCAGAATGACGTTTTTAAGTTTGCTGAGAGGCCGCTTCCCAACTAGTAAGAGCTCTGTAACGCCTTTAGGTTTCATTTCCGACTCGGTAAACTATGACGGAAAATGCTTGGTTTGGTGTATACTATCATCTCGCAAAGTTTGGCCCATATTTTTTTAATCACCCTGTATACATGTCAATTAAATAATTTGAGGATCTTATTTCAATGAAAATTCCAGATCAGGCGATAAATCCATTTTAAGATACCCAGGAAGTTGGAGTAGGGGAGAGGAACCAAGGAGGAATATCTTAAGCTAAATCATAAGATATTTTTCCAAGAGTTTTGGCTACAGAAGGTAATTTGTGATCGTTATCTTGAGCAGTGTTCAGGGGCGGACTAGGACTGGTCTATCAAACCGGAGATCCATGTAACAAATATATCTAGCAGAATGAAATAACAAAAGGCAATGTCTGTGTTTCTGTCCATAGGTCCGTACTGTTGTAGCAGAAAATCGAATCCACATACAACTACGAAATTTGATAGAGATACTTCCAGATAAGTACTGACATACATCAGAGGTATCTTTTTTAATTCAGTTTATTTTATATGTATTATCTGTTGAAGCAAAATTTTGATTTTAATGTCATCGAAAGGTACGAAGAATAATTATTTTAATGAACTTTGACTGGAATTGGCAACGTTTTCCTTCATAAAAATGAGAGTTTGCCTTCAACTGGCCCTCAGCTACCTTGGCCGGTGACTGCGCCGTAGAAATAAATGACTAGTTCGTCCTTGAAATCCGCCTAAGAATCTTCTTGATGCATTTCCAACACGCTATTTGGTGGAATGTAGCTTTATTATGGTCATCCAATTTCTCTCCAAATAAGTCCACTCCAGATTACTGAATCGAGACTCCTGCTGAGTGATTTTAAACCAGATATTGGAAAAGTAGTATCCCTTCATCCAACTCATCCATCGCATTAAGAATTTACTGAATGTGAAGTAATTACTAAATGTTTAGAGTACTAAGTAAAGCGATCTTTCTCTGACACATAAACTTTACCTTCTTTCTGAAAACAAAAAAATCAAAACTCCCAACGTTCAGGGATTTGTATAAAAGGAAATTAACACCTTTATTCAAATAACTACAAGCCCTCTTACTTGAACACACAAGCTCAAACATACTACTTGTACGAAGGACAATATACCGAAAAATACACAGAAATGCATTCATATATTAGTGGAAATGCTTCTCTAACTTATCCTACTTGATTAATCCAAGCAAAACGCAAGATAAACACACTACATTACCTCTAAGCCAAATGTCTAGGCCCTTCAAGAACCGCACATAATATTGTAAAACCAAACAGCCGTGCACACTCGGTCAGCTGGGATGTAACGTGGAACTCTCCGATATAACTGCGGCACAAAACACAAGCGAGAATCTCTTTAAGAACGCTCCGATACCAAAACTTTGATTCTATCTCACAACAGAATACGATGCTTTGCCAAGCCAGCACTGTTATTGGTCACTGTAATCTGAAGATCTAAATAGACTGTTAGTTCACAGGAAAATCACAACTGAATGCAAATGAGGAAAATAATAACAACTAGGTTATTTTATTGTGACCTCACAAATGTGGTATAATAAAGCAAATGAGGAAAATAATAACAACTAGGTTATTTCATTGTGACCTCACAAATGTGGTATATAAAATTCTGTCATACTTAAACGTTCGTATCACTGGATCAAGTTAATTAATTTTGTTAGATTTGTTATATGAATCATTTTTATTTTGAACAAATATGCAAATTTTCATTTCTGTTTGGAATTTCATCGTTATTAACTTAATGGATCGAACAAATAAATATTCAGAGTTTTTATGGGGGTAGAGTAAGGGTTGTGCTTGTGAGACCTAGATTATGGAGTAAAGTGACCAGAAAACTGTTTTGAACCAATTGTCATTGATGTGGCCCACCCCATATATATATATATATATATATATATATATATATATATATATAAACCTTCTTGTTATATATAAGCATACTACACAAATATTCGACATACTTGTGGCATATATCAATCTGTCACGATTTTTGAATTCTAGTGTAAAAAGAAAATTGAAAGTGTCAGAAATATTTTCCTTTTAATGCCTTAGTACTTAAAACTTGGAAAATTCCACAACCAATGACTTTCAAACAACCTTTACGCTTTAAAAAACTTTGTTAGAACTGAGGAGATACTGTTTGGTTCATAACGAAGTTGGTTGTGATAAATTCCCATTTATATAACTCTTTCTCATTAACCAATAAAATTATGCAGATATTTGAATATATTAACAATTGTCGTCCTTGAAAAAATGCTGATTTATGTACCATTAAATTCTTGGGAAGCCCTTTAAACGTTTCTTACTAATGAGGTAATTTATCTCCAATAATTTTGGAATAAATGTGTCAAATAAATTCTGTCACATTGTATATTTATTTTTTATTTACCCCGAGTTTTAAGATCTGGAGCAGATCATGTTCAACGACGTTTGAGGTATTATCTCAACAATATCCTTGTTTCATATTTGAGTCGATGCAGCTTTTCATCAACTTAACATGAAAGCCAATGCTGTCCCCCTCCCCACCCCTATATTTGCTGAATTTTCTTGAGACTTTGCTTCTTTAAATGGCGGCAGACCTGTAATGCTTCCAATTTCATCGAGACAAGGAAAAACATTTTCAATCTCAAGGTGCCCCCATTACTGATAACTGAATTGCGCCAGATAAAAACTCGCTGATGTATGTGCACCCGAAGTGGCATAACTGTTCGTTTCATAATGGCCTGCACTTAGTTCGTCCCATTCCGTCAAATGAATGCCAAAATTAAAAGAAAATGTCTTCGAAAGTGACACATTTTAATTGCTATCTCGTGATTCTTGAGAAATCTGGAATTCAGTGAAGGTCGCAGTATTGATTAATTTATGACAGCCCTGAACATTACTTTAGTCGGACTTCATCGGCCAACACAGCGTGGCCAAACAGTAAATAATGTATGCATTTTGTCTAATTATGGAATTGATTCAAATGTTCTTGACCATTTATTGATACTCTTACGAACGTATCCTCTAGAATCGTGGGTGTATACACAGGATACAAGAACGAGTCCAAGTTTCTGGATAACTTACGTTTATTCACAAGCACAAAGTAAACAGGAACAATATACAATCAAACAGCATTTAAATGCTCCACTAATTTCACAGAATAAACAATATTATTCACAGAATGTTGACGAAAGTAATTTCACAAAACAGCAGCTACTATTCTCAAAACATTGACTAAAATCACAGTTCACTGTAGCTCGTGTCACGTCCACTCGTCAACTCCCCTGCAACGGAGGGGCGAGTCCTTTTTATAGTCTCTCCTTCTGAAAATCTCTATCTCAAAAAATAATCGTTCTACCGAGAAGTTTTTGAAACATTCAGGAAGTCACCAAATGTCGCCAAATTGTCAATAAATCGCCAGATCTGGCAACCCCTCTTCTAACTGTGAAATTCTGGAAACCCTGGGCTCACGTCATGAACTGTGTTTTCTTCACCTGGCCTTCGAGACAGTCGAAAGAGGAGGCGCCGAAGGGAATATTGGGCGTTCGCAATCAATACATTTTCAAATGAATCTTTACAAAAGTATGAATGAATATCTTGAATTGGTATTGCATTACATTAATTATTATATCAAATTAATAAACGCTACAACAGATACATTTAGATCACATAATTGTCCTTGTTCTTGATTTCCTGAGGGGTAATGGGCTCATGGACAGTGTCTAGCGGCCGCTAGACAATGGAGGACATGCAACAACAACAGATTACACGATTGTCTGTTTCAATGGACTTTCAAAGCGGAGTCTTCCTACCTCCCTAAATTTTTCACATCACTATTTGACTAATTCTGATAACACGTTTACAGCGTTATGATCAAGTCTGCCGAAATTATTCTGTTTCAGTATGTTTTCTGTCACACCTAACGTCGGTATGGAACTTCAACAATGAGTGACCAAATCATTATGACCACCAAGCCATTTCATGCAAAGTTACTGTCTCGCAGATATTGCTGATATTGTATCAATGAATCGGCATAAGAAGGTGAAAACTGAATGCATAATAAAAAGAATCTGATGTGGGCAGCACATGACTATTCCTACAGACTTTTTTCTTTATTTCTTTAATAATTCCTTAAATTGAGTTTTACTGCACAAAATACCACGCATACTTATTTGAAATGACACTAAATTTGCACATTTAATTCTATTGTTTTCATTTGGTAACAATGTATTTTCAAAGGCGGCGCAGCACAAATGCGAAAAAACTAAATATATCTCAAGAACGGCTAATCCTAGAGGAATGGAGTTGGTCTTATTTCTTTTATCGTCAAAAATGACGTATAAAACAAGCATTTAATGGATACATTTGAGCATACGTAGCATTTTATGTTAGATTTTATTGATTTTTGCGGGCCATTTTACAAAAAAATAAAAGCAGTCCTGTGTTTTTACGAAACATACCAAAATCGAATCAGCACCAGGGCAACCTACGAGTGACTTATCTATCGAATTTTGTGAAATTTGGTCAATTAGCCTTTTAGCTAGAGTAGATACATGCGATTTTTGCGGATCATTTTACAAAAACGGGCACGTTCTTTTATCCTGAATCGTACCAGAAAAATCAGCATCAAGGTCAAGTGACTGCCAAATTTTATGAAATTCAGTCCATTAGTTTTGAGTTAGAGTGGATACATACATTGCACAGACACACACACAGATGTCACGTTAAAAATAGTTTTTTCGTATTCTAGAGGTCTCGAAAGGTAGATCCGTCGAAAACTCGAGTTGCGATTTTCGACACGATTCCATTACTTTCCCTATACATTACCATGCATTGCAGGGGAAATAAAAAAGGGATTAACGAAGTGCAATGTTAACAAGAAAGATCAATCATGCTTAAAGCATTGATTATGAAACACTTTCCAACTTCAATGCAATTTTATTTTAAAAAGTCGAAAATGCAATACATTCCTCGGTAATATTTTAAAACTTATCACGATACTACATTGATTTATTATATTTGAAAACTTAAACCTTCATTGAAAAAAATGAACTTCATTCAAAAGACGGCATTGAAATATAAATTGCGTGGTTTAAATATCTCTAAAATGCAATACATTCCACGGTAATATTTTTAAATCTATCATAATACTACGATAATTTATTATATTTGAAAACTTCACCGAAAACAACTGAAATTAATTCAAATGACGTCATGGAAAAAATAACACGCCTGGATCTCTCTATAAAAGCAGGATTTCATTCATAACTTTCTCCATTTCATTCATCACAATACTATAATAATTTATTTTATTTAAAAATTAAGACCATGGAGCTACAATTCATAAACTTTATGCTTAAAACTTCATCGAAAAATATCGTCCTTCTGTTTATAAAATCAATTAATATTTCATTCATATCAGCCATGCAGACTCCATGGACTGAATTATTTTGTGTTAAAGAAATACAGTAATTCTAATACAACTCATTCTACATATTTTGCTGTTTACATTTTACATAGGTGAAAAATAGGCTTAATTGTAGAAATAATCAAATTTGAATGAGAATTTAAACTCAAATATATTGTCATTGTGTTGTTTTAGTAAGTAGATGCACAGAATTTAAGCAGAAATAAAGTAGTTTTAGGATGGATACAACATTCAATATGAATTAAAAAGAACTTTAAAAAATCACGAATTTGAAACAAGATGGATGCCATATCTCATTTTGAAGTGGGTCATGTGATCGTTTAATATCATGGTCACGTGATCGTTTCATATAAGATGTGTAATTATTATTTTAATTTTTATTTAAAAAACTACTGAATATATTTAGCTGAATTTTTTTTTATATATTTTATGGAACAATTTGACTATAACCTAAAATTTTCGAAGCAATTTGTGAATTTTAAATCCGCTTAAAAAATGTTAGAAAAATTAGGTCCCATAGGGCTCAATGTATTTCATTTTTTCAACCCGGGTTCAATCCAAAACTAATTGTGTGATATTATTCATTTATATTCCCATAGGTCCTACAGACCGTCTGAACAACATACTAAAATTTCATTTTGATTAAGTCATTTTTACGGCAGTTATCGTGCTAACGGACAGACAGACAGACAGACAGACAGACAGACAGACAGACAGACAGAATGAACAAAGTCATAAACACTTTTCAACTTTGTTGTAAAGTGTTAAAAAATGGGTAAAAGATAGATATAATCGGTAAATAACGCGATCTGAAACACTTTAAGAGTGGGATGATCGTAAGCGCTCGAAGCATTAGTGCGAGCATTATTAAAAAGGCTGTTCAAAGGCAGCAAATGCTGTTTATAAAGACTGTCACTTGTCTACTATACACACAGACTTAAAGCAAGGAAGGCGAGCGTCAATAACTATTGAATGATTAAGCAGAGTAGGTTCGCTGAAAGCGAGCTACTGAATCCTATCTGGTTATGCTCCTGAGCCCTTCTCGTTGTGCTCCTATGTCCTTCCTGGTTGAGTTCCTGAGTCCTTCTTGATTGTGCTCCTGAGCCCTTCCTGTTTGTGCTTCTGAGTCCTTCCTGTTCGTGCTCCTGAGCCCTTTCTGGTTGCGCTCCTGAGTCCATCCTGGTTGCGCTCCTGAGTCCTTCCTGGTTGCGCTCCTGACTCCTTCCTGGTTGCACTCCTGAGTCCTTCCTGGTTGCGCTCCTGAGTTCTTCCTGGTTGATCTCCTGAGTCCTTCTTGATTGTGCTCCTAAGCCCTTCCTGTTTGTGCTCCTGAGTCCTTCCTGTTTGTGCTCCTGAGTCCTTCCTGGTTGTGCTCCTGAACCCTTCCTGGTTGCGCTCCTGAGTCCTTCCTGTTTGTGCTCCTGAGTCCATCCTGGTTGTGCTCCTGAATCCTCCTTGGTTGTGCTCTTGAGTCCTTCCTATTTGTGCTCCTGAGTCCTTCCTATTTGTTCTTCTGAGTCTTTCTTGATTGTGCTCCTGAGTCCTTCTTGGTTGTGCTCCTGAGTCTTTCTTGGTTGTGCTCTTGAGACCTTCCTGTTTGTGCTCCTGAGTCCTTCTTGATTGTGCTCCTGAATCCTTCGTGCTTGTGCTCTTGAGCCCTTCCCGGTTGTGCTCTTGAGCCCTTCCTGGTTGGGCTCCTGTGTCCTTACTATTTGTGCTCCTGAGTCTTTCTTATTTGTGCTCCTGAGTCTTTCTTATTTGTGCTCCTAAGTCTTTCCTATTTGTGCTCCTGAATCCTTCTTGGTTGTGCTCTTGAGTCCTTCCTATTTGTGCTCCTGAGTCCTTCCTATTTGTGCTCCTGAGTCCTTCCTATTTGTGCTCCTGAGTCCTTCCTATTTGTGCTTCTGAGTCCTTATTGGTTGTGCTCTTGAGCCCTTCCTGGTTGTGCTCCTGAGCCCTTCCTGTATGTGCTCCTGAGTCCTTCTTGGTTTTGTTCCTGAGTCCTTCTTGGTTGTGCTCCTGAGTCCTTCTTGGTTGTATTCTTGATCCCTTCCTGGTTGTGCTCCTGAGTCTTTCCTGTTTGTGCTCCTGAGTCCTTCCTGTTTGTGCTCCTGAGTCCTTGGTTGTGCTCCTAAGTCCTTCTTGGTTGTGCTCCTGAGTCCTTCCTATTTATGCTCCTGAGTCCTTCCTATTTGTGCTGCTGAGTCCTTTCGATATGTGCTCCTGAATCCTTCTTGGTTGTGCTCTTGAACCCTTCCTGTTTGCGCTCCTGAGCCCTTCCTGTTTGCGCTCCTGAGTCCTTTTTGGTTGTGCTCTTGAGCCCTTCTTGGTTGTGTTCTTGAGCCCTTCCTGGTTGTGCTCCTGAGTCCTTCCTGTTTGTGCTCCTGAGTCCTTCCTGTTTGTGCTCCTGAGTCCTTCCTGTTTGTGCTCCTGAGTCCTTTTTGGTTGTGCTCCTGAGTCCTTCTTGGTTGTGCTCCTGAGTCCTTCTTGGTTGTGCCCTTGAGCCCTTCCTGGGTGTGCTCCTGAGCCCTCTTGTTTGTGCTCCTGAGTCCTTTCTGTTTGTGCTCCTGAGTCCTTCTTGGTTGTGCTCTTGAGCTCTTTCTGGCTGTGCTCCTGAGCCCTTCCTGTTTGTGCTCCCGAGTCTTCTTAGTTATGCTCCTGATTCCTTCCTGGTTGTGCTCCTGAATCCTTCCTGGTTGTGCTCCGGAGTCCTTCTTGGTTGTGCTCCTGAGTCCTTCCTATTTGTGCTCCTGAGTTCTTCCTATTTGTGCTCCTGAGTCCTTCCTATTTGTGCTCCTGAATCCTTCTTGGGTGTGCTCTTGAACCCTTCCTTTTTGCGCTCCTGAGCCGTTCCTGTTTGTACTCCTGAGTCCTTCTTGGTTGTGCTCCTGAGCCCTTCTTGGTTGTGCTCCTGAGCCCTTCTTGGTTGTGCTCCTGAGCCCTTCTTGGTTGTGTTCTTGAGCCCTTCCTGGTTGAGCTCCTGAGTATTTCCTGTTTGTGGTCCTGAGTCCTTCTTGGTTGTGCTCCTGAGTCCTTCTTGGTTGTGCTCCTGAGTCCTTCTTGGTTGTGCTCCTGAGCCCTTCTTGGTTGTGCTCCTGAGCCCTTCTTGGTTGTGTTCTTGAGCCCTTCCTGGTTGAGCTCCCGAGTCCTTCCTATTTGCGCTCCTGAGTCCTTCCTGGTTGTGCTCCTGAGCCCTTTCTGTTTGTGCTCCTGAGCCCTTTCTGTTTGTGCTCCTGAGCCCTTTCTGTTTATGCTCCTGAGTCCGTCCTATTTGTGCTCCTGAGTCCTACCTGGTTGTGCTCCTGAGCCCTTTCTGTTTGTGCTCCTGAGCCCTTTCTGTTTATGCTCCTGAGTCCATCCTGTTTGTGCTCCTGAGTCCTTCTTGGTTGTATTCTTGATCCCTTCCTGGTTGTGCTCCTGAGTCTTTCCTGTTTGTGCTCCTGAGTCCTTCCTGTTTGTGCTCCTGAGTCCTTGGTTGTGCTCTTGAGTCCTTCTTGGTTGTGCTCCTGAGTCCTTTCTATATGTGCTCCTGAATCCTTCTTGGTTGTGCTCCTGAGCCCTTCCTGGTTGCGCTCCTGGGCCCTTCCTGTTTGCGCTCCTGAGTCCTTTTTGGTTGTGCTCCTGAGCTTGTTTTGGTTGTGCTCCTGAGCCCTTCTTGGTTGTGTTCTTGAGCCCTTCCTGGTTGTGCTCCTAAGCCCTTCCTGTTTGTGCTCCTGAGTCCTTCTTGGTTTTGTTCCTGAGTCCTTCTTGGTTGTGCTCCTGAGTCCTTCTTGGTTGTATTCTTGATCCCTTCCTGGTTGTGCTCCTGAGTCTTTCCTGTTTGTGCTCCTGAGTCCTTCCTGTTTGTGCTCCTGAGTCCTTGGTTGTGCTCCTGAGTCCTTCTTGGTTGTGCTCCTGAGTCCTTCCTATTTATGCTCCTAAGTCCTTCCTATTTGTGCTGCTGAGTCCTTCCTGTTTGTGCTCCTAAGTCCTTCTTGGTTGTGCTCTTGAGCTCTTTCTGGCTGTGCTCCTGAGACCTTCCTGTTTGTGCTCCCGAGTCTTCCTGGTTGTGCTCCTGAATCCTTCCTGGTTTTGCTCCTGAGTCCTTCCTGGTTGTGTTGAGTCCTTCTTGTTTGTGCTCTTGAGTCCTTCCTATTTGTGCTCCTAAGTCCTTCTTGGATGGCTCTTGAGACCTTCCTGGTTGTACTCCTGAGTCCTCGGTTGTGCTTCTGAGTTCTTGGTTGTGCTTCTGAGTTCTTGGTTGTGCTTCTGAGTCCTTCTTGGTTGTGCTCCTGAGCCCTTCTTGGTTGTGTTCTTGAGCCCTTCCTGGTTGTGCTCCTGAGTCCTTCCTGTTTGTGCTCCTGAGTCCTTCCTGTTTGTGCTCCTGAGTCCTTTTTGGTTGTGCTCCTGAGTCCTTCTTGGTTGTGCTCCTGAGTCCTTCTTGGTTGTGCTCCTGAGCCCTTCCTGGTTGTGCTCCTGAGCCCTCTTGCTTGTGCTCCTGAGTCCTTCCTGTTTGTGCTCCTGAGTCCTTCTTGGTTGTGCTCCTGAGTCCTTCTTGGTTGTGCTGAGTCCTTCTTGGTTGTGGTCCTGAGTCCTTCTTGGTTGTACTCCTGAATCCTTCTTGGTTGTGCTCTTGAGCCATTCTTGTTTGCACTCCCGAGTCCTTCCTATTTGTGCTCCTGAGTCCTTCCTGGTTGTGCTCCTGAGCCCTTTCTGTTTGTGCTCCTGAGCCCTTTCTGTTTATGCTCCTGAGTCCTTCCTATTTGTGCTCCTGAGTCCTTCCTGGATGTGCTCCTGAGCCCTTTCTCTTTGTGCTCCTGAGCCCTTTCTGTTTATGCTCCTGAGTCCTTCCTGTTTGTGCTCCTAAGTCCTTCTTGGTTGTGCTCTTGAGCCCTTCCTGGTTGTGCTCCTGAGCCCTTCCTGTTTGTGCTCCTGAGTCCTTCTTGGTTTTGTTCCTGAGTCGTTCTTGGTTGTGCTCCTGAGTCCTTCTTGGTTGTATTCTTGATCCCTTCCTGGTTGTGCTCCTGAGTCTTTCCTGTTTGTGCTCCTGAGTCCTTCCTGTTTGTGCTCCTGAGTCCTTCTTGGTTGTGCTCCTGAGTCCTTCCTATTTATGCTCCTAAGTCCTTCCTATTTGTGCTGCTGAGTCCTTCCTGTTTGTGCTCCTAAGTCCTTCTTGGTTGTGCTCTTGAGCTCTTTCTGGCTGTGCTCCTGAGACCTTCCTGTTTGTGCTCCCGAGTCTTCCTGGTTGTGCTCCTGAATCCTTCCTGGTTTTGCTCCTGAGTCCTTCCTGGTTGTGTTGAGTCCTTCTTGTTTGTGCTCTTGAGTCCTTCCTATTTGTGCTCCTAAGTCCTTCTTGGATGGCTCTTGAGACCTTCCTGGTTGTACTCCTGAGTCCTCGGTTGTGCTTCTGAGTTCTTGGTTGTGCTTCTGAGTTCTTGGTTGTGCTTCTGAGTCCTTCTTGGTTGTGCTCCTGAGCTCTTCTTGATGATGCCATTAATTATTCTTAAAAAAACTCTCGTTTTTAACACTTTACAACATAGTTGAAAAGTGTTTATGACTTTGCTCATTCTTCCTGTCTGTCTGTCCGTTCGCAAGATACTTGCCATAAAAATGAATTTATCAAAATGAAATTTTAATATGTTGACTGTCTGTGGAGCATATGGGAATGTAAATTAATAATATTACCCAATTAATTTAAGATTGAACTCGGGTTGGAAAAATGAAATACAATGAACCCCATGGGACCTAATTTTTCAAACATTTTTTAAGCAAAGTTAAAATTCACAAATCGCTTCAAAAATTTTAGGAAATATTCAAATTATCCCATAAAATATATATAAAAAATTCTGTAAAATATTGTCTGTAGTTTTTTAAATAAATATTAAAATAATAATCACACCCATATAATGTGAAAAGATCACGTGACTCACTTCAAAATAAAATATGGTATCCAGCTTTTATCCCAGAGAAAAAAATCGTGATTTTTAAAGTTTTTTTAAATTTATATTTAGTGTTGCATCCGTCCTAAAACCGCTTTATTTTTGCGTATTTTCTGTGTATTTATATTCTGCGCCAACGCAATTACAATATTTTTTAGTTTAAATGATCATCAAACTTTGATTATTTCTACAACAAAGCCTAATTTTAATGGATGCAGAATGTAAACAAGTGATTGTAAAATGAGTTTTATAAGAGTTGTTGAATTTTTTTCACGCAAAATTATTTAACTCTGGGCTCTGGAATAAAAGTGTATGAATGAAATATTCAGTGCTTTTACATAGAGAGCCAGACGATTTATATTTCGAAGACGTCATTTGAATAAAGTTCATTTTTTTTCGATGAAGTTTGAAGTTTTCAAGTAAAATAAATTATTGTAGTTCTGTGATAATTAAAAAAATATTGCCGCTGAATGTTTAGCATTTTAGAGATGTTTAAATAAAATTGCAGTTGGAAAGTGTTTCATAATCAATACTTTACGCATGATTGATCTTTCTTGTTTAATAATAATTAATGCTTACTTACTAATAATTTCTTTTTCTACCGGAATAAATTTATCTATATAGTATTTCTCTCTATATATAGTGTTTCTCTAAGAAGTTTAATTTCGAATAATGGTTAGAAATGTATTAGTTACAAAAATAAGAAATTATGCTAATTAATTTACATGTTAGCAACCAGAGTTAATTAATTGTATAAACAAATTGTGACAATAGAATGCTTACTAAAATGAAATGAAAACGATAGGTGATTTAAACCACTGGACTGCTGTTATTTTACATTAAAATAACGCAATTACAAGGGTTGAATATACATTTTCATTTTAACCCTTGGAGTTTTACTAGGGTTAAATATGATTTGAATGCAACAAGATTAGACTTGTCATTTACATGAGTTATTTATTTGATAAGGTTTCATTTTTCAAAAAATTCAATACACCCTTGTTGCCCATGCCCCCCCCCCCCCTCCCTCAAGAGTTCAGTCCAAAACTAATTTGGTAATATTATTAATTTATATTCCCATAGGTAATATTATTCATTTATATTTCTACAAACCGTCTGAACAACATACTAAAATTTGATTTTGATGAAGTCATTTTTACGGCAGTTATCGTGCGAACGGGCAGACAGACAGAATGAATGAACAAAGTCATAAATACTTTTCAACTATGTTTTAAATATGGCATCCATCATGTGTCAAAATCGTGATTTTTAAAGTTCCTTTTAATTTATATTTAGTGTTGTATCTGTCCTAAAACCACTTTATTTTTGCTTAATTTCTGTGTATCTACATTCCGAAACAACGCAATTACAATATATTTGAATTTAAATGATCATCAAAATTTGATTATTTGTACAACGAAGCCTAATTTTCACTTATGGAGAATGTAAACACATAAAGATGTAGGATGAGTTGTATAAGAATTGCTGAATTTCTTTAGCGAAAATTGCTTAGCTCTGGAGTCTGCAATATAGCTGATATGAATGAAACATTCATTGGTTTTTACATAGAGAAGCAGACGATTCGATAAAGTTTTAAGCATAGCGTTAAATTACTTTTACCCCCATGGTTTTAAGTTTTTAAATAAAATAAATTATTGTAAAATTGTGATGAGTGAAAGGAATGGAATGAAAGTGCATGAATGAAATATTTACAGCTTTTACAGAGCCAGTCGATTTATATTTCAATGACGTCATTTGAATAAAGTTCATTTTTTTCGATGAAGTTTTAAATATTCAAATATAACAAATTAATGTAGTATTGTGATAATTCAAAAATATTACCGCTGAATTTATCGCATTTTTAAATAAAATTGCATTACAGTTGGAAAGTGTTTCATAATCAGTGCTTTATGCATGATTGATCTTTCTTGTTTATATTTAGTGTTGTATCCGTCGTACAACCTCTTTAATTTTTCTTAATTTCTGTGCATCTATATTCTGAAACAACGCTAATACAATATATTTGAGTTTAAATGATCATCAAACTTTGATTATTTCTACAACGAAGCCTAATTTTCACTTATAGAGGATGTAAACACATCAAGCTGTAAGATGATTTGTATAAAAAGTGCTGAATTTCTTTAACGCAAAACTGTTTAGTTCTGGAGTCTGCAAAGTAGCGGATACGAATAAAACATTCATTGATTTTACATAAAGAAGCAGACAATATTATAGCAGACTTTTTCAATGAAGTTTTAAGCATAGAGTTAAATTACTTTTACCTACATGGTTTAAGTTTTTAAGTTACATAAATTATTGTAGCATTGTGATGAATGAAAGAATGGAATAAAAGTGTGTGAATGAAATATCTACTGCTTTTACATAGAGAGCCAGGCGATTTATATTTCAATAACGTCATTTGAATAACATTTTATTCGATGAAGTTTTAAGTTTTCAAATATAATATATTATTGTAATAATGTGATAATTTTTAAAATATTCCAGCTGAATGTATTGCATTTTAGAGATGTTTAAAAAAAATTGCATTGCTGTTGGAAATTGTTTCATAATCAATACTTTATGCATGATTGATCTTTCTGGTTAACACTTTCCAACATAGTTGAAAAGTGTTTTTGACTTTGGTCATTCTGTCTGTCTTTTCGCAAGATAACTACCAGAAAAATGACTTTCTCAGAATGAAATTTTAGTATGTTGTTCAGACGGTCTGTGGGACCTATGGGAATATAAATGAATAATATCACCGAATTACTTTTTTAATGAACCCGGGATGAAAAAATGAAATACACTGAACCCTATGGGACCTCATTTTTCAAACGCTTTTTAAGTTAAAATTTATAAATTGTTAATAAAATTTATAAAAGTTAAAATTTATAAATTGCTTCGCAAATTTTAGAAAATATTACATACAATATATAAAAAAAAATTGAGCAAAATATGTTTCATAGTTTTTAAAATAAAAATTAAAATAATAATGACACCCATATTATATGAATGGATTACGTGACCCACTTCAAAATAAAAAATCTGATGTGGGCAACACATGACTTTCCTTATATAATGTAATGAATTTACTACTTTTACAGTAAAAAAATAGGTTTTTCTTATAATAGATACTAATATTCTTTCCAAGATATTGAATTTTCGACAATTAGTCGTCATTTTCATTGATTTAGCATCATTTTTATCCATTTGGCGAGATTTTCATTAATTTGGCAACATTTCAAAAAAGTCGCCAAGTTGGCGACATTCCGCCAAATTCGTCGCCAAAATGTCGCCAAGCGCTATGCACTAAGAAAAAAGTTATTCTTACAGCAGATAAATGACTATTGGCGTTCAAATACAAAAGTATTATTCAAAGTATATTTTTTCATGAATGGAACGAGCTAGATCTACGAGAATGATGTCACTCAATTTATCGCATGGTATTACATATGAAAAGTGAACATGTTTCTCAATAGGAATTTTTTTTTTTATGGGACTTTTTCATAATTTTTTTGAAAAATGTAAAATATCTCGAGAACGGTTCATGTTAGCGTTCTAAAATTTTTGCCAATCGTTTTCTAATGAAAAATTACATAAGAAATGTCTATTTGCGTAACTTTATTAGCGGTTTTGATTTTTTGACGATTTTTTCAAAATTTCATTCGAAAATTTAGGGGGGTTCTGAACATTCGATTACGTATAAAAACAATAGGCTTCCAGTGTTTACGGATTGTGATTTTTGTACCGAATTTGGTTCGAATCGGTCCATTCGTTCGTCAGTTATCGTCTCCACAGACTCACTGACACACACACACACACACACACATACTTTCACACACACACACACACACACACACACACACACACACACACACACACACACACACACATACACACACACAGACATCACTTCAAAAATGTTTGATTCGTGATCAGGGATGCTTGAAACGTGCTCTCCCGTCGAAAACTCGAATTCGAATTTTCGACCCCGTCACAATACTTTCCTTATACATTATGTATATAAGGAAAGTAAAAATTCTGATGTGGGCAGCACATGACTTTCCTTATATAATGCAATGAATTTGCTACTTTTACAGTTAAAAAATATTATTCTTATAATATATACTTATATTATTTCCAAGATATTGAATTTTCTTCAATTTGTCGTCATTTTCATTGATTTAGCGTCATTTTTATCAGTTTGGCGATATTTTTGTTAAGCAACTTTGGCGAGATTTTTGTTAAGATTTTTGTTAAGTTTGTTTAGCAACAATTAAAAAATGTCGCCAAGTTGGCGACATTTCGCCAAAGTCGCCGACAAAATCTCGCCAAGTGTTTTGGACGGAGAAATAAGTTATTCTTACAGCAGATAAATGAGTATTGGCGTTCAAATATAAAAGTATTACTCAAAGTATCTTTTTTCATGAATGGAACGAGCTAGATCCACGAGAATGATGTCACCCAATTTATCGCATGGAATTACATATGAAAAGTGAACATGTTTCTCAATAGGGAATATTTTTTATTTTATTTTATATAACTTTTTGATAATTTTTTTGAAAAATGTGCAATATCTCGAGAACGGTTCATGTTAGCGTTCTAAAATTTATGTCAATCGTTTTCTAATGAAAAATTACATAAGAAATGTCTATTTGCGTAACTTTATTAGCGGTTTTGATTTTTTGACGATTTTTTCAAAATTTCACTCGAAAATTTAGGGGGTTCTAAACATTCGATTGCGTATAAAAACAATAGGCTTCCAGTGATTACGGATTGTGATTTTTGTACCAAATTTCGTTCGAATCGGTCCATTCGTTCGTCAGTTATCGTCTCCACAGACTTACTGACACACACACACACACACACACACACAGACATCATTTCAAAAGTGTTTGATTCGTGATCAGGGATGCTTGAAACGTGCTCTCCCGTCGAAAATTATGTATATAAGGAAAGTAAAAATGTTATTCTTATAGTAGATACTTATATTCTTTCCAAGATATTGAATTTTTTTCAATTAGTTGTCATTTTCATTGATTTAGCGTCATTTTTATTTATTTGGCGAGATTTTCGTTAACTTGGCAACATTTAAAAATGCCGCCAAGTTGGCGACATTCCGCTAAATTCGTCGCCAAAATCTCGCCGAGCGTTATGGATGGAGAAACAAGTTATTTTTACAGCGGATGAATGACTATTGTCGTTCAAATACAAAAGTATTACTCAAAGTATCTTTTCTCGTGAATGGAACGAGTTGGATCCACGAGAATGATGTCACCAAATTTATCGCATGATATTACATATGAAAAGTGAACATGTTTCTTAACAGTTAATATATATTTTTTTTAATTTATGGGATTTTTTGATAAATTTATTTGAAAAATGCAGTATCTTGAGAACGGTTCATGCTAGCGTTCTAAAGTTTATGTCAATCGTTTTCTAAGGAAAAATTACATAAGAAATGTCAATTTACGTAACTTTTGTAAAGGTTTTGATTTTTTGATGAGTTTTTCAAAATTTCACTCGAAAATTTAGAGGGGTTCTGAACATTTGATTATGTTTTGAAACAATAGTCCTCCAGTATTCACGGATTGTGATTTTTGTACCAAATTTCATTCGAATCGCTCCATTCGTTCGTGAGATATAGTCTCCACAGACTCATTGACACACACACACAGACATCACTTCAAAAATGTTCGATTCGTGATCAGGGATGCTTGAAACGTTCTCTGCCATTGAAATCTCGAATTCGAATTTTCGATCCCGTCACAATACTTTCCTTATACATTATGTATATAAGGAAAGTAATATGGCATCCATCTTTTTTCCCAGTGTCAAAATCGTGATTTTGACACTGGAAAGTTCTTTTAAATTTATATTTAGTGATGCATTTGTCCTAAATCCGCTTTACTTTTGCGTATTTTCTGTGCATGTATATTGTGCGCCAACGCAATTACGATATTTTTGAGTTTAAATGATCATCAAACTTTGATTATTTCTACAACGAAGCCTAATTTTGACGTGTGCAGAATGTAAACAAATAAAGCTGTAAAATGAGTTGTATAAACTTGCTGAATTTTTTCACGCAAAATTATTTAACTCTGTAGTCTGGAATAAAAATGTATGAATGAAATATTCACTCCTTTTTCATAAAGAGTCAGGCGATTTATATTTCAATGACGTCATTTGAATAAAGTTCATTTTTTTCGATGAAGTTTTCAAATGTAATAAATTATTCTTGTGCTATGATAATTTAAAATATATCAGCGCTCAATGTATCGTATTTTAGAGATATTTAAATAAAATTGCATTTCAGTTGGAAAGTGTTTCATAATCAATGTTTGTGTATGATTGATATTTCTTGTTTAAACTTAAAGTTTCCTATTCACAGCATATATGCTGGAAAAATATCCGGAAATGTTTTTAAAAAAATAAACAAACTAGAAATTAGGGAATATATTTTCTAAGGGTTACCATGGGGAAGATAAATCGAGCTGCTAGAGGAAAAATATCCTTTGAACTATACACATATGTTGCAAAATCCTATAACTTAGAATTGAGCACTCACGTTTTAGTTTTTTTTTCCAGGGCCATATAACCTGTTCTTGACGAAGATGAAGCGATTATCTCAATCCTGTTTTAGTTGGTGAGAAAATTTCTTTCTTTCACTTTTAACCGATGGTGCCTGTAGGTATGGCCGTCATTTTTCTTTTTAGCTGGCATTTTTTTTAGCTGACTTGATACTAGTAGGCACTTTAAGAGCTAGTGTGACTTGTTTTTAGTTAGACACTTTTTTTTTTATCAGCCACAGCTAAAGATATAGCAGCTACCGATAGAACCGAAAACACAGATATACAAAGTGTTTTAAAAAAGACTGGAGGCTGAGAAACTTTTGAACGCCTTAGTGCTAGACACATACATCCAATTGCAAAATCGTTCTAAACTGTAAGAATGACATTTTCAAAATTATGTAGCGTATTAGTATAAAACGTAGAAAATTACTTTTGATAGCCCACTTAGCGAAGAAGGTTCGATTACTGAATGTTTCTTAAATTCTGAAGTCTATTAAAAATATCTGACGTTGGCAGAACACTACTTTCCCAACAGCCTCATATCCACTTTCTCTTTATTTCTTCAATAATTCATTAAATTGAGTTTTATTGCACAAAATAACACGCATTTTGAATTATACTGAATGTGCACTTTCAATTAAATTTTCGATTTCATTTGGTAACTGAACTTATTTTCAAAGATGGCGCAGCGAAAATGCTACAAAGTTAAAACATCTGGAGAACGGCTAGTCCTAGAGTAATGAGGTTGGTTATATTTTTTTATCGTCAAAAATTACGTATAAAACAAGCATTTAATGAATATATTTGAGCATACGTAGTTTTTAAGGCCATTTTGCAAAAATAGGCAGATTTTGTTTTTCCGAATCATACCAAAATCTAATCAGCATCAGGGTAGCTCACAAGTCACTTATCCACCAAATTTTGTGAAATTTGACCAATTAGTATTTTAGCTAGAGGGGTTATATCCAATTTTTGCAAGCCATTTCGCAAACGAAGACAGGTTCGTTTATCCGGAACCGTACTAAAATGTAATCCGCACCAGGGTCACCCACAAGTGACTTACTTAAAAAATTGTATGAAATATAGTCCATTAGTTTTTGAGTTAGAGTGGATATATTCATTCATTGAGACACACACATACACGGACGTCACGCTAAAAATAATTTTTCGTATTCGACAGGTTCGAAACGCTTAGATCCGCCGAAAGCTAGAGTTGCGATTTTCGACATGATTCCAATGCTTTCCCTATATATTATCATCTTCTGCAGGGAAAGTACAAATGACAATTTTAGGCGAAAAACTCGTGGGACACATATTTGGGATTAGTATAGCATTTGAAAGGGGTTTGAAGCAAAAACAATTACTTGTCAGATCGCGGTAGCCCTGTGATTAGCGCTCGGGAATTGCACTCGGTAGGCCCGGGTTCGATTCCCGCCACTGCCAAAACTGCCGCCGTGTTCACGCGGAGTACGATCACGTTAAACATGTGGGTCCGTAAGTCCTTCCGAGAGGTTGGTGGTAGGAGAAGGAGGGTAAGGTCCCTTTGGATGCCTCCCCCACTGGGTTCCGGTCTAAATTGTGTGGCACTTCCCGGCCGTCCAAACAGTTACCATACACCTTTCTGGTAGGTCGGACGGCCTGGGTCTGAACAACGACAACAACAATAATTTCGTGGATAGTCCCTAAATTCTTTAAAAAAATTGTTTGTCAAGAGAGTTTTTCTTGTGTGCGAGTGTTTAAAATTTATAAACATTTTGAGTAAATTGATATTTTTCTTTATAAGGGTCGTATAAAAAGTTCGATTTCGTATATTTATGTAAATACCTCCCTCAGTTTTGAAAATACTTTAGGCAAACTTTTCATCTAAATGATTTATTTTTAGCACATAAGAGTGGAAGCAGTTTCGTTGAAGTATTGGTTAGTTTTGTAATTGTTAGAAAATTTGTATCTCTTAATACAGAATAGAGTTCTATAGTTTTCGAGAGCAAGACATTTTTAAATATTATTATTCCACTCTCTGTATACCCGTTCTTCGTATGAAATATTTAGCGTAAGGAAAGTTTATTCTTTACGTTATGTACGTAAAGTTTTTTTTTTACGTACAATGAGCTTTTATATTGGGAATCTTTTTTTCTCTCCCTGCAATGCATGATAATGTAGAGAAAGTATTGGAATCGTGTGTCGAAAATCGCAACTCGAGTTTTTGACGGATCTACATGTTTCGAGCACTCTAGAACCAGAAAAAAAACTATATTTAGTGTAAGGTCTGTGTGTTTGTACGTCTGTCTGTCTGTACAACGTGTGCATCCACTTTAGCAAAAAAAACGAATTGATCAAATTTCCCAAAATTTGGTAGATAAACCACTTGTGATTTACCTTGGTACTGATTAGATTTTGGTGCGATTCGAAAAGAACCTGCATTATTTTGCAGAATGGCTCGCAAAAATTGTCAAACTCTGAAATAAAAGACTACGTGTGCTCAAATGTATCCATTAAATGCTTGTTTTATACATAATTTTTGGCGACAAAAATAATAAGATCAACATCATAACTCTAGAACTAACCGTTCTCGAGATATATTAGTTTTTCGTGTTTTTACAACACTTCGGCTTTAAAAATACGCTCAGTCGCCAAATGAAAATAAAAATTGAAATAAAACTGCAAATCCAGTGTGATTTTGCAATAATTGTCTGTATTATTTTGTGCAATTAAACTTAGTTTAATGAATTATAAAAGAAAGAAAATGAATCTGAGTCGGTAGGCAAAGTCACGTGTTGCTCATATTATATATTTGTTTTAATTTTCTAATAATTTTCACAAAAGGAAAAGGAATGAGTTATCCCATGCTGATATAATAATATAAAGCATTCATAATTTTAGAAATAGAAGCACAAACAATGAATAGGCCACGTTATCTAATTTTGAATTGCATTTATTTCAGAGAGGCCTAAAAAGTGATTGGATGACGTTTTAAGAATAAAATAACACTTGGATTTCATTCGTTGGGGGGCTCATATAACGATTCGGTGAAGCTGAAATCGATAAAACAGTCAGAAGGACATGAAGACAGACCCGAAGAACGCCTACATAATAAGTGGAGCCATACCAGAGCTACCCATTAAAATTTTATGAAATTAGGTAAAGCTGTTTTCCTGCGATGATGAGACAAACAGACAAGCAGGTGGATTTTTAAATTTATTTATATGGATTATTTATATGGATTATTTATATAAATAAACTGCGTTCATTTTGTTTTACGAAGATCTCACACAGAAATGAATATATTTTATTAAACAAAAAACAGTTTAAATAGTGTGGAATTGAATGATATAAATGTTACGTAAATCCTTTAATTAAATATTTAAGAAGTTAAACATTAAAAACATGGATTTCTTACTGTAGTATAACACAAAGCTTTTAAACCTTATTTTCTCAGAAAGAATCTTGTTTTCTTGAAAAGTTTAATTTTTGAATTGATGTGTCATAAAAGATTAAAGCTAGAACTATGAAATTTGAGACATAATTTGTCTATAATGTTACTGGTCTTCAGAATTTGTACATAAAATTACGTAAATTTGTACGTAAATTTTAAATCCATGGTGTTTGATACCATAAGTCACCCACATAAAAAGAAAATTTTTGCATTAGAACATTTTTTAATTTTTTACTTTCCTTATATACATAATGCATAAGGAAAGTATTGTGACGGGATCGAAAATTCGAATTCAAGTTTTCGACGGGAGAGCACGTTTCAAGCATCCCTGATCACAAATCAAACATTTTTGAGGTGATGTCTATGTGTGTGTGTGTGTGTCAGTGAGTCTGTGGAGACGATATCTCACGAACGAATGGAGTGATTCGAATGGAATTTGGTACAAAAATCACAATCCGTGAATACTGGAAGCCTATTGTTTTTAAACGCAATCGAATGTTCAGAACCCCCCTAAATTTTCGAGTGAAATTTTGAAAAAATCATCAAAAAATCAAAACTTTTATTAAAGTTGCGCAAATAGACATTTCTTATGTAATTTTTCCTTAGAAAACGATTGACATAAACTTTAGAACGCTAACATGAACTGTTCTCGAGATATTGCACATTTTTCAATCAAATTTATCAAAAAATCTCATAAATTAAAAAAATATATTAACTGTTGAGAAACATGTTCACTTTTCATATGTAATACCATGCGATAAATTGGGTGACATCATTCTCGTGGATCTAGCTCTTTCTATTCATAAGAAAAGATACTTTGAGTAATACATTTGTATTTGAACGCCAATAGGCATTTATCTGTATAACTTATTTCTCCGTCCATAACGCTTGGTGAGACTTTGGTGACGAATTTGGTGGAGAGTCGCCAACTTGGTGACTTTTTTAAATGTTGCCAAATTAACGAAAATCTCGCCAAATGAATAAAAATGACACTAAATCGATGAAAATGACTAATTAACGAAAATTCAATATCTTGGAAAGAATATAAGTATCTACTATAAGAATAACCTATTTTTACTTTCCTTCTATACATAATGTATAAGGAAAGTATTGTGACGGGGTCAAAAATTCGAATTCGAGTTTTCGACGGGAGAGCACGTTTCAAGCATCCCTGATCACGAATCAAACATTTTTGAAGTGATGTCATTTTGTGTGTGTGTGTGTGTGTGTGTGTGTGTGTGTGTGTGTGTGTGTGTGTATGTGTGGGTGGGTGTCAGTCAGTGAGTCTGTGGAGACGATAACTGACGAACGAATGGACCGATTCGAACGGAATTTGGTATAAAAATCACAATCCGTAAACACTGGAAGTCTATTGTTTTTATACGCAATCGAATGTTCAGAACCCCCCTAAATTTTCGAGTGAAATTTTGAAAAAATCGTCAAAAAATCAAAACCGCTAATAAAGTTACGCAAATAGACATTTCTTATGTAATTTTTCATTAGAAAGCGATTGACATAAATTTTAGAACGCTAACATGAACCGTTCTCGAAATATTGCACCTTTTATTAAAAAAATTATCAAAAAGTCATATAAAATAAAAAACAAATTCCAATTGAGAAACACGTTCACTTTTCATATGTAATACCATGCGATAAATTGGATGACATTATTCTCGTGGATCTAGCTCGTTCCATTCATGAGAAAAGATACTTCGAGTAATACTTTTGTATTTGAACGCCAATAGTCATTTATCTGCTGTAAGAATAACTCATTTCTTCGTCCATAATGCTTGGCGTGATTTTGGCGACAAATTTGGCGGAATGTCGCCAACTTGGCGAATTTTTGAAATGTTGCCAAATTAACGAAAATCTCACCAAATGGATAAAAATGACACTAAATCAATGAAAATGACGACTAATTGTCGAAAATTCAATATCTTGGAAAGAATATACTATAAAAAAACCTATTTTTTTACTGTAAAAGTAGTAAATTCATTACATTGTATAAGGAAAGTCATGTGTTGCCCACATCAGATTTTTTTTGCTGTAAAAGTAGTAAATTCATTGGAAAGTCATGTGCTGCCCACATCAGATTTTTTTTTATCAGCATACCAAATTATCCTGAAATCAAATTAAAGAGCATTTCTACAACAAATAACTTTCCTCCAACAAAAATAACTTTATTTTGTAACCATAATGTTCTAATTCATATTTATATATCAGTTTTAAAAACTTCCATATTTTACGTTTTAAAATGAAATATATTTTTTTTATTTTATTTATTTTACATAGCATATCTACACACAATAAAAAAGGCATTTATGTAAAAATTTTTGTGTAAAATTATTCATAAAATATATGATGTGGGCAGCATATGACTTTCCTTATATAATATAATGAATTTGCTTCTTTCACATTTCAAAAGTGATGAAAAGATCCACAGCACAGTGTTTGTAACGTTGAATTTGTTCATTTGGTGCTTGGATGACAACATGTAAAGCTATTTCGTACCCAATTAACTTCAATTTCCCGCAACTCTAAATTAACAATAATCAATATTGATAGCATCCTCAAAAGCAATATAGTCGATATATTAAAATATTTGATTTTTCAATGATTTTTTCAAAATTTCATTTCAAAATTTAGGAGAGTACTGCACATTCGATTGCATTTAAGAACAATAGGCGACACGCACACACAGGCATCACTTCAAAAAGTTTGATTCGCGTTTAGGGATGCTTGAAACGTGCTCTCCCGTCGAAAACTCGAATTCGAATTTTGGTCGTCGTATCTAACATTGAGATCCAGGAAGTTAACCTCCTTTAGATCACTTTCTATTGTCTCGATTAGTTTTAATGCACCTGTTATAACATCATAACGTATCTCATATATGAGATACGTTGATGATGTTATAACAGGTGCAATAGACCCCAATTATCAATTTGACTTTACGTTTTATGCTGAAGATTAAAAGCTAATCGAGATAATGGAAAGTGATCCAAAGGAGGTTAACTTCCTGGATCTAAATATTAGATACGACGATCAAGATCATATTATCTATATAAATAAAATTAAAAATCTGTCTGTCTGTCTGTTTGTTCCGTCATCACGAGAGAACGGCTGAACCGAATTTGATGAAATTTTGTGGGTAGCCTGGAAATAGTCTCACTTAAAATTTAGTCTATGTTTGGAGTTTCTGCGATCAGTGGTTCTCGAGATATTAGTAAAACACGAAATTTTCGTTTGTCTCATCATCACGGGAGAACGGCTGAACCGAATTTGATGAAATTTTGTGGATAGCCTTGAAATAGCCCCCATGAATTTAGCCCAAGTTTCGAGTATCTAAGATTAGGTGTTGTCGAGATACTAATGAAAAACGAAACTTTTCCCGAGGAGTTCTTCTCTCTAACTCCGTGGTTTATCCAAACGAAAAGCTTGGAAATCGTTTGAAAGTGAATTAAAACTTTATCTTTGAGTTTGGTGGGAGATTTTTTGCGCGAATTAGTCACTTTCTGAAAACATGAATTGTTTAAAACATGATTTAAATGGGAAATCTATCTCCATGGCTTATTTTCACAAGCTTTTACTGAACAATGAAAAGTATAAAGAAATCAAAAGGGCTATTTAATTTCGCAGTTTATGAGGAAGATTCTATTTTATATCATGTTGCTCAGAAACGCAATTAAATTAAATCTGTCTGTTAATTTTAATTATTATTTTTCGATTTGATAATAAATAAATGGATATAAAAATATATTTTAGAAAAGAACGATTTGATTTTTCTTACAGCATTTTTGACTGGATAATATCAATTACGGTCTTCAGGTTTAAACGTTATTATTATTGATATTTTCGGGTATTATTGATTCAGGAATTATTGATATTTCATGTTATTATGCAATTGTTTTATTATCACAAAAATTGTTTAAACTCATTGTACGTTGTACGAGTAATCTTCTACAAATACACAGGTATATCTTCTAATCTACGAGAATATAAGTGGTACAGGTACATTGGCATATGTTTTGATATATATTGGCATATATTGGAATCAATTACGACCTTCTGGTACAAAGAGTACGGGGATTATTGATATTTTCAATTTATTATGTCATCTCTTTTATTTTGGCAAATATTTTTGAGACTCATATTGTAATACGGGTAATCTTCTACTAACACACTGGCATATTTTCTAATCTGCGACAATATAAGTAGTACGGGGTTGCATATATTGATTCAATTTCTTTTTTTGTTTTGTAAATTTGCTTACAAAAGGGGCCAGGATGTTTTATTCTTCAGATCTGCCCGTGAAGATAATTTTGCATAATGAGAACAGATATTCTTAAACTTCTCTTTAGGAGCAATGAATTTAATATTTTAACAGAATTTGCACATTATTGCGAATTATAAGTTTCTTTATATTATATACTCCGTACGAAGAACGGGTATGCTGCTAGTATTTAATATATATGACAAATGAATAAAAATTTGATATAAAGATCAATTACCTGACTCATTGGCATAGCAATATACATCGTAATATTTTCCGTAATGTTATTGTACAACATCTGAAAAGATATCAACGAATCATTAACGATGAAAAGCAAAAAATAGATAGAGTTGTGGTGAAAGAAGCATTGCGACAAAAGTACCCAATAGCTTTTATAAAACGTCAACTGGTTGATCATCACAAAAATAAATATTCACAAGTACATGTCATCATGGAAGTTTGTAATGGTGATTTGGCAACAAAAAAGAAAGAGATTTGGTTCACGAGTTTATAATAACAACTACTTTCACTCATGGTGAAAGAAGAAAACAACTGAATGTTGTCATGATTTGGTATAAGAGTATGTGAATCATGGTGATGGAATATGACTGATTCAAATAACGGAGTGGGAGAATGAGTTCTTCTTCCTTATTGCTCTTTGGATAGTGACAGAATTCTTTGGGAATTAGGTATAATTTATTTTTTACTCCTTTGACAATCAAGGTCTATTCTTTCGATATACATGCATTGGAGAAGTGCTACGGGAAATGCTGTCATATCGGAAGTGTGCCGCGGCCTAGCAGCATGCTGTAACGGATTTAAGAGGTCACGATCCCCTTTGGACTTTTTTTAGTATATTCCCTGTTAGCCTTCCCATCCATTCTTCATCCTTTTTGCATCTATATATAGAACCATAGAGCGTCTATGGATGTAAAGATCCTTAAAAAGTAGCATCTATAGGGGTTCTATCCAATTCCATCTATTGAAAATTACATCTTTTCTCCATTAATTTTTGTCATTCTCGATATTGGGCATCCAGCATTTTTCATTTCTTTTGACGCACGTACTTTGATTGTTTGTGTCATACATGTAAAAACTGATTATTCAATTACCATGTTTCATTACATATCTCTCCTTCCCTCTGGTATCAATGATTTTTCTTTTGTTAGATATTATATTTTCAATTCCTCTGAGAAGGAAATCAATCAACCTCTTAATGATATTGAACTAGGGTATGTCAATCATTACATGTATTCTCTCTCTCTCTCTAGTGAAGAACTATTTTATGTAATATATTAACATTTTTACAAAATAGCGCTCATTTGCGTCAAATTAACATTGGCGACAAACTCACTAACTCTGCACAGCCTGATTAGAATCCCCGAATTCGAGAAAAGTGTTATTCACCCATTTCTACTTATAACGGTATCGATTCTATCTTTCGTACTATATGATCTACTTGGTTATGATTTTTGAAAATAATTTACTCACGGACATGATAAAAAAAATAATTAAACTGTTGGAAAGATATTTATTATATATCTCTTTTTTCTTTCTGGAGAATATAGCAAGAGTCAGAATTTAATTGAATTTGTTTTTCTCCCTATATTAAACAATTTTTATTTAAAAAACTACCTAACATATTTTACTGAAATTTTTTTTATATATTTAATGGGATAATTTGAATATTTCCCAAAACTTTCGAAGCAATTTGTGAATTTTAAATCCGCTTAAAAAATGTTTGAAAAATTAGGTCCCATAGGGCTCAATGTATTTCATTTTTTCAACCCGGGTTCAATCCAAAACTAATTGGGTGATGTTATTCATTTATATTCCCATAGGTCCCACAGACCGTCTGAACAACATACTAAAATTTCATTTTGATAAAGTAATTTTTACGGCAGTTATCGTGCTAACGGACGGACAGACAGACAGAATGAACAAAGTGATAAACACTTTTCAACTATGTTGTAAAGTTTTAATAAAACGCTTCTGGAGGATTGAAATAAACAAGTATGTAATAAAAATGGATAATGTTTTCACTGTGCAAAAAATGTATCCTTTTGACCTGTTAATGTGAGCCTATTCTTCGTCACAGATTTCTGTGTCGTAACCGACAATCGTGATTTTCCATGCTAGGATCTCCTTGTAAAATAATCGGTGTTCTTGGGCGATGTGTTGCAAGACCCTGCGAATGGATGCAATTTTGTCTCCTCCTTGATAGGTACCTAATCTTCGTAAAAACAGTTGCCTGGAAGACTAGCCGTGGGGGGGGGGGGGGTACTTTTAATTAACCTGCAGGAACGATCTACCAAATCGTCGATCCGGTCATAACCAAGCAAAATCCCAGGTGCATTTGCGGCGTATATATTCATTTTGTTTGCTTTGATCGACAGACTCTTTAGGATGTCATTTCTGGACAAGATTCGTAGATGCAGATTAACCTTGGTTTCTGGCAAGGTTTGAGTTTTTCTATAGACAGGAACATTTTCTTGTAGTAGGTAGGCCCAGTAAAGTCGCCAAGTTTTCTTTTTTTTTGGGGGGGGGGGGGGGACTAATGGAGCCAAAATAGGATTTGCGTGAATAACATTTTGCAAAATAAGACTAAGTTAAAATTCCATAAGTTTATTCGGTTTTTCAGACTCGTATGTTTCGTTTATAGGCTTTCAAAGCGCTGCAAATTACTCGATAACTGCTTACAGCTAGCTAGCATTGTTTTCGCTCCGATTATATCTGGACACTCCGACCGTAGACTTCACGTCAGAATATCAAATTATTTTACTGGCTTCCTTTTTGGTAAGTAAATTAATCTTATAAAATATATCTGACGAGATTTTACATTCAAGTAATCTATAAATTTGCCTGTACTTGAACACGTGTATTTTCATCTGTTCTGTTCAAACCTCACTAATCATTAGAAATCTTTAGAATCTCCGAGTTCACTTGACCTTCTAATTTTTTGAAACAAAATTAAAAATTGCTTGTGTACCAATATCAAGGAGTAAATAAACAGATTGATCTGCAACAATCGTGCCATTTTAAGTACTACAGCTTTCCCACTCATCAGAAAACTCTGGTTAAAATACTAAAATATCGAAATTATAAACACTCTACCTTAAAAACTAAGAGCTCGATTCAAAATCCAATCATATATATTTGTATAATTTTCAAAAAGCTACAAATTTTCGTTTATTGTTCATAGCTAGCACTTTAAGTTCCTTAGATATGAGCATTATAAACGTGAAAAACGGAAAATTTTCAATCTTCTATAACTTGACCAAACGATTACTTGAAAACTATAACAGCATTTTTTAAAAACAAATATATATATTTGGAAATTTAATTTCCTAATGCATATTTTTCCTTTTAATATTTATGTATCTCTGTTGTAGTCTCGAAGACATTTTGAGTGAAAGTAAGGAGAAAAAAAAACATTCGCTTGGACAGATACTTTTTAAAAAATTCTACGAAAAAAAAATAGTTTAAATTATGAAATAAATATAATTATTTTTATACATATAAAATCTGAACCATTTTTTCCTACAAAACAAGAAAAAATATTTATATTTTTTATCAATTATGTTGGGAGGTATATAAACGACCAAATTGTTTACATTTTTCATAACGCTCCGATTTCCGTCACAAAAACCCCAAGCATAGATGTTATTCATCTAAAAAATTAATAGAAATGATTGAAAAAAGGAATAAAAATGTTTGAGAAAGTCGAGCGGAGTCTAAAGATTCAATTACATTTAAAATTGCAGAATTTTTGTGTTCAGTTTACGAATTCTTTGGACAGAGACAGAGACTTACAACTGGAAAACGAAGGGTAAGTATATCTGTATTTTTCGGAACATGTAGTTTAAATCTTAAAACCTAGATGGAGCTGTTGTACAATATTTAAGTACGCAAAATCAACACTTCAGAACCATAGATCTTGCAAACATCTTTTGTGCGTCCATCTTCTCTGTATGCACTACAGTCAGGGTACAGTGTCTAGAAGGGATTAGAAGGGATTAGTTCTAGACACTGTAGTCAGGGCCTAATTAGTGCACGGGGCTCCGGGGCCGTGGCGCTGCGCCCATAACATTTTTTTGTGATAAAAAGTATTTATATATGCAGAAATATTTTTTTAATTAATTTAAAAGTGGTAATATTAGTTTTTATTTTAAATAATAAATTATGTTAATAATTTTAAATATTATGCATTCTTTTTTAAAGTCTTAATACTCCTATATTACTTTGAAATATGTTTGGAAAAAAAACTTTTTTTTTCGAACTTTTTCAGCAGCAAACTTATCAAAGCTCTGTCCTATTCATTTTTCTGGTCTCGCCAATTTTCAATTACCATAAGGTCTAAATCACTTAATCGTAAGTGTCTGATAAGATTTCTTTTGTAGTTAATTTGCTTTGTAGTTTTAATTTGGTGAGTAACTGTTTAATAGAATATACCGTGATTCGCAGAGGGAAAACTGTAATACACAACTGAAAAATCGCAAATTGAATGAGAAATTGTGTGGAAAGAAAATAGGAATATATTTTTATGAAAAATGATGTATTTGTGCAATACGGTACAACCTTAGTAATCCGGGCCTATTAAAAACCAGCTAGTGTCGGTACAGGTTCCAAGCATCTTTGATCAGATGTCTTTGCTGCCGCAGATTATTGGAAATAGGGGTTAGTGGGCAAATAAAGTATTTTATATGTAAAGTTGTATATTTGTAATAAAATTTACTATAGTGAAATATGTGCAAAGCAAATCTAGATTTATATATTATAATCTTATACATATTGTATTTTTGTAGGCTACTATTTGGTATAAAAAATATTGTTTGAAGAAATAGTTTTAATAGATGTTAGTTTCTTTGTATTTCTTTTGATCCATACCGTCCGATCTACCCAAATGTGTAGGGTATCTGTTTGAACGGCCCGAACACTGCTACACAATTTAGACCGGAATTCAGTGTGGGGGGGCGACATCCACAGGGACCGTATCGTTAAAGTTCAAAAGTTTGTTTCTCTCATTTCATTTCCCGACTCCTTCCCCCTCTCCTTCCACTTTTAGTTTGGTTTCGCCAGCGTCTTGTCGTCGCCGGTTGTTTTTATTTCTCATAATTTGCGTCGGCTGCCAGTGCGTAGCATAGTTAATTCTGTTTTCAAATTCGTTTCTGCCTGTTAGCGCGTGAATTTGTGTCGCGATTTTTTTAAAGCAGATAAATTTAGCTCCTAGTATGCAAGCAAGCACGGAATTGGTGAGTAAAATGAAGAAAAGATTCTTCAGAAACGTTGCTGTTGTTTCAGCAAAGATCTTATTTTCACTTTAACGAGTGCCTAGTAGGTAATAGGCAGATTATCTAGGTAATTTGCAGATTACCTAGGTAATTTGTGAAATGAAGCAATTTTCGGCACTTTAACGGATCACCCTAGTTAATCTGCACATTACTTAGATAATCTGTAGAATAACTGATTTCTGCACTTTATCGGTCATATATATATATATATAATAATAATAGTTTGAAAGTCCAATGAAAGAAAAGTGAGAAACTGCAACTCGAAAAACCTAACTTTCTAAAACACCTATAAAATAAAAGTATGAAACAGAAAATCTTCAATCAAATATATATATATATATATAGTTATCCATTAATCAAAACAACATAAGAAATCAATACCAACTACATTTAATTATTTCCTTTATGAAAACAAACTTTAAAACAAAGCAAAGCTTGAAAAAAACTCACAGCTGCATCAGTCTCATTAGCTTCTACATAAATGGTTGTTCTTTCTATCTGCCAGTAATAACTTTATGAACACGCCTCCTCTCAATCATTATTGAGTCAATATATAAAAAAAAAATATTTCGACCATATGTGTATGTGATGCTTTCACAACGTTTTACCTCCTTTGCAAATAACGATATATTTTGTCAGCTCACTGGAGTAATGGATGTTAACAAGTCTTTCACATGCGCTTAGCAAAATTTTCTTGAAGCTGACAAATTTACTTCATTTTGAGGATTTTGTACAATTTTATTTTTATATCATTTACTTATTCATTTCCATCTTGAGCATTTTATTTGCATTTTTATTAAATTTTTGATTCAAAATATAATTCCTATTTGCATAATTTCTGCAATATTTAACAGTATACAGATATAGAAACACAGCTCCAATTAGTATCTCTGTGCTATGGTTGGCCCTTGAGAAGGTCCATTATCACAAACACAAAAATGCTTATTTTGGGAATTGAATTTGTAGAAATTGAAAAAGACTGTAAAATGTTTACAGCTGTGGTATAATTCATAGTAAAAAATTCTGTCAATATTATAGCAAAATATACCTTATAAGTAAAATGGCCGTGAAAATGACAGTTCTTTTGTAGCATTTACAGTATAAAACGTTGTGAAAAGTACAACGAAAGGTGTAGCAAAATTTTGCGGAGATACTGAAGAATGTACTATAAAAATTGACTTAAAATTATAGTATAAAAAGCTGGAAAAATAGAGCAAAAATATAATAGTTTACAGAAGTACTGTAAAATATACAGAAAAAATTGTGAAAATTACAGTTTTTTTGTAGCATTTTCAGTATAAGACACTGTAAAAATACAGCAAAACGTGTAGTGGAATTTTGCGAAAGTACTGAAGAATGTACAACAAAAATTGACTTACAATTACAGTATAAAACGCTGGAAAAATAAAGTAAAAATACAATAGTTTACAGAAGTACTGAAAAAGTACAGAAAAATTGCCGTGAAAATTACAGTTCTTTTATAGCATTTACAGTATAAGACGCTGTAAAAATACAGCAAAAGGTGTAGTGGAATTTTGCGGAAGTACTGAAGAATGTACAACAAAAATTGACTTACAATTACAGTATAAAACGCTGGAAAAATAAAACAAAAATACAATAGTTTACAGAAGTACTGAAAATGTATAGAAAAATTGCCGTGAAAATTACAGTTCTTTTGTAGCATTTTCAGTATCAGACGCTGTAAAAATACAGCAAAAGGTGTAGTGGAATTTTGCGGAAGTACTGAAGAATGTACAACAAAAATTGGCTTACAATTACAGTATAAAACGCTGGAAAAATAAAGCAAAAATACAATAGTTTACAGACGTACTGAAAATGTACAGAAAAATTGCCGTGAAAATTACAGTTCATTTGTAACATTTACAGTATAAGACGCTGTAAAAATATAGCAAAAGCTGTAGTGGAATTTTGCGGAAGTACTGAAGAATGTACAACAAAAATTGACTTACAGTTACAGTATAAAACGCTGGAAAAATAAAGCAAAAATACAATAGTTTACAGAAGTACTGAAAATGTACAGAAAAAATTGTCGTGAAAATTACAGTTCTTTTGTAGCATTTACAATATAAGACGCTGTAAAAATACAGCAAAAGGTGTAGTGGAATTTTGCGGAAGTACTGAAGAACGTACAACAAAAATTGACTTACAATTGCAGTATAAAATGCTGGAAAAATAAAGCAAAAAATACAATAGTTTACAGAAGTACTGAAAATGTACAGAAAAATTGCCGTGAAAATTACAGTTCTTTTGTAATATTTATGGTATAAAATACGGTAAAAATAGAGCAAAATATGCAGTTACTGTAGAATAAATATATGGCAAAAATTCTTGGTTTCAGAATTGCCCGTAGTTTTTACAGTAAAATTTACGATGCTTTATTAGTGTATTTTAGCTGAAAACAAGAGTCGTATCTAATTGAACTACTTCTCCGAGAACAGAAACAATTATTTTCATTTATCACGGCAGTGTTGCATTTATTTCAGTTCTCCATTTTATAGCTTTTTTGCTGAATGAATGAATTTAGGAATGCAAATCGGATGACTGCATTCCTGAAGCTTAATAAACTGTGCGTGCTTTATATGTATTCTTTAACAGCCAATGTTGTCTAGTCAAGAGTTTCATAAATTCTTTAAAATTGATTTTGTACAGTACATTTCTGCCATTCCGAGATAGCATTCCATGGCTAAATTAAGTCATTCCAAAGTAGTTTTTTTTATTTGTTTGTTATATTTCGCAAGTTTTCTTAAGCTGAATCTTAAACATAACATAATCTTATAATTAATGATATACAGGTTTCTATCGGAATTTTAAAACAAACTAAAACTACATAATAATTGGCTAACTTTTTTTAACTTCCAGGCCATTCAAAGGCCCCCTTGACCCCCGAAGACTTATTTTTTGTTCTCTTATAGTATCAACTTTCGACCTAAGATATAGGCTATACATCGAGGTGAGACATAGGCAATCGCTGTTATGCGTCTGAAGTAAGGTTTATTTGATCTAGAACTGCATATGTGAGTTCGAGGAAAAATTATTTTCCGTTCAGTCCTAAAAATATCCTACAAAAATGTATTTTGTTGTACAAAAACTAAGAGCATGATCTATTTAAAAATCTTCAGAAATCGCCAGAAAGGGACGTCCCCCCAAAATATGAAAGACAGTAGATAACAGTATCCATGAACAGGTTTGGTGCTTATTATGCGCTCATCAGTATGGAATAACTGTAAACTGCAATCAATGACAGCTAGAAAACTTGCTATTTGTCGCAATTTCGCAAACTCTTCGTGTAGCCTAAGCTAAATTGTGAATGAATTTTATGTAGGCTGCTTTATAGGACTGCAATTGTCTGTTCCTCCTGAAGTCCACAAAATTGCGGCAAATAGCAAGTTTTTTCGCTGTCATTGCAGTTAATGGTTACTCTATGCTGATGAGAGCATAATAAGCGCGAAACCGGTTCATAGTTACTGATATCTGCAATGAGCGTGTCATTCTCCCCAATCTGCTCCGAAGCAGCAACTTTGATTTCTTGGATGTGCAGGAAACAGCATCCGTGAATGAAAAGTGGCAACCTTATCGTATTGCAACGTACATTAAAATATATACAAAGTATTAATAATTTATGTTATACACTGAGTATTGAACCACCCATCCTGTCAAGACCTAGCAGTCAATAATTATTTATCGAACAGAGGATATTTTTTCGAGCAACTAAAAGAACATACATGCACTGTAAAACATTGTGCAACCTTTGCTCATTTATTTTTCAGCTACAGTTGATGAATTCGGCAAACTATCAGAAAAGCCGCAATTACAGGCGTTCATGAAAATTCCAGCTTCATTTCTGATATATATATATATATATATATATATATATATATATATATACATATATATATATATATATATATATATATATATATATATTAGAAAGATAGAATAGTAACCAATTTCAAGTAATTACGAAAAATTAAAACAATAAATTCACCAAAGCAGTTAAATCGCGGCTATCATGCCGAAAAATGAAATGAACAGCACTGGCTTAAGTTGGAGGTTAACCAGATTAGATTCTTCATTAGGTCTGAGCATCTAACCTTAATTAACTCAAACAAATGCTTGTTTCAGATATGGCAATTTTAAGTTACTATAAATTATATATATATATATATATATATATATATATATATATATATATATGTATGTATGAATGAGACAATAACTTTTTTTTTTAATTTATTTATTTTTTATTTTTTTTTTATTGAGGAGGGGGAGGAGGTTTTGTTAATCCCTGAATTAGATGGAGCATTGATTTTAAGACCGCGTATCCACAGATTCACAGAAAATGCTCGAAATAAAGTGTTTCTCGAGCAAGTGTTTAATGTTGTGGGCATGACCAACATGACTGCAACGGGGGTATCTATTTTATTGCACGGCGTATAGTATCTGCACTAAGCAGCCGTACTTGTACCACTGTGCTACTGAAGTGTTTACGCAGACTTGGGCGGGCAGGGTCCTTAAAATGTCTCCTGTCAAAGTAATCAGCTTTAATCAGTAGTCAATGTATTCTATAAATCTCTGCGCCCTTCGCAGAAAGTCAAACACACTTTGAGCAATATGCCCATCTTGGGTCAAAGGGCCTTTTTTTTTTTCTGTTTCACATATCAAGGCTGACGCATTTTAGTCAGGACAAAAAAAAGGCTGACTGATTTTGCTTTTTTTTAACAGCTGTTATAAATGTCGGCTTTTATTAAGAAAAACGATTTTTAACACTTTACAACAAAGTTGAAAAGTGTTTATGACTTTGTTCATTCTGTCTGTCTGTCTGTCTGTCTGTCTGTCTGTCTGTCTGTCTGTCTGTCCGTTAGCACGATAACTGCCGTAAAAATGAGTTTATCAAAATGAAATTTTAGTATGTTGTTCAGACGGTCTGTAGGACCTATGGGAATATAAATAAATAATATCACCCAATTAGTTTTTTATTGAACCCGGGTTGAAAAAATGAAATACATTGAACCCTATGGGACCTAATTTTTCAAACATTTTTTAAGTAAATTTAAAATTCACGAATTGCTTCGAAATTTTTAGAAAATATTCACATTATCCCATAGAATATATAAAAAAAAATTCAGTAAAATATGTTAAGTAGTTTTTTAATTAAAAAAATTATTCAATATAGGGAAAAAAACAAATTCAATTAAATTCTGACTTTGGAATATCTTCCAGAAAGAAAAGAGAGAGATATTATATAATAAATATCTCTCCATTTGTTAAAACGTTTTGCATATGGGAGTGGCTTCATATTTTAAAATAATTTGGTAGATAACAATTTTTCATTTTTTTTAAATTTTATATAACTCTTCATGATAAATTTAATTGATGGCATTTTAAATGCACTTTCCTACGTCCTAGAGAGTTAAAATTTGGTACACAGCTTAAATTTGTAGAACATTTTATTCTACAGCAATTTGGTGGATCTTTAAATATAGATCATACATTTTTTTCGAAATGACCCGCAATTAATCCCCGTTCACTTTTATAAATCATTGTTGTAATATTGTTAAAAATTCTGATGTGGACAGCACATGTTTTTCCCTGCAGACTCATATTCGTTCTCTTTATTTATTCAATGATAATTTGAGTTTATCTGCACAACATAAGTATTTTAAATGACATTGAATTTACACGTTAAACTAAAATTTGGTTCTCATTTGATAACTGGACTTATTGTCAAAGGTGGCGTAGCGAAAACGCGAAAAAACTAGAATATCTCAAGAACGGCTAGTCCTAGAGTAATGGGGTTAGTCTTATTCTTTTTGTTGTCAAAAATCACATATAAAATAGGAATTTAATTGATATAATTGAGCACACGTAGTCTTTTATTTTTATATATAACGATTTTTGCTGGCCATTTCGCAAAAATAGCCCGTTCCTTTTTCCCGAATCGTAGTAGAATAACCTACAAATGATTTATATACAAAATTTTGTTAAATTTGGTATATAAATCACTTGTAGGTTATTGAAATATTATACTCCAAATTTTGTTAAATTTGGTTCATTAGTTTTTAGCTAGAGTGGATAAAGGCAATTTCTGCGGCCATTTCGCAAAGAAGGCAGATTCTTTTATTACGAATCGTACTATAATCTAATGAACATCAGGATTTCCCACAAAAAAAAACATACCTACCAAATTGTATGAAATTCGGTCCATTAGTTTTTCAATTAGAGTGGATGTAATATCCACACAGACACACAGAAACATACACAGATACACCCTTACACACACAGACGTCTTTTCCCGGCCACACAACTTGTTACCATAAACCCCTGGGTTGGTCGTGTGGTCTGGGTCTTCAACACACAGACGTCTTCCTAAAAGTAGTTTTTTCGTGTTCTAGAAGTCCCAAAACGTGTAGATACTTTGAAAATTCGAGTTCCGATCTTCGGCACGATTCCAATACTTTGAGTACATACACATACACATATATATTATCTGTATTATCTGTGTATCTAAATTCCGTGGCTATGCAATTACAATAGTTGTGATTTTAAATGATCCCTAAACTTTTATTATTTCTTCAAGGAAGCCTAATTTTAACATATGCAGAATGCAAATATCTCAAGCGATTGTAAGATGAATTACATAAGAATTGCTGAATTTTTTTCACACAAAATTATTTAGCTCTGGAGTCTGGAATACAAGTTATATGAATGAAATATTCATTGATTTTGCATAAAGAATCAGATGATTTATATTTCGATACAGTTTTAAATATTTAAGTATAATAAATTACTGTAGTACTGTGATAATGTAAAAGATATTACCACTGAATGAATCACATTTTAGAAATTTTTAAATGAAATTACATTTCAGTTGGAAAGTGTTTCATAATCAATGCTTATGCATGATTGATCTTTCTTGTTTTAATTGATTTTAAATTTTTGCATTGATTTTTAATGTATTCTTAAATGTCTTTTCTAAACAACTCAAAAAAATTGTTAAATTTTACATTTAAAAAACGGCAAATGTTAGCAGATTGACAAATAACCCATTATTAACTTTGCACAAAATGAGCATATCTATATTGAGGAGTGATTACACAAACTTACAAGAGAAAATCTGATGTGGGCAGCACATGACTTATCTGCAGATTTAAATTCATTTTCTCGTTCTTTCTTTACTAACTCATTCAATTGAGTTTAATGGCACAAAATAGCTTGCATTATGATTTGAAATGACACTGAATTTGCACTTTTAATTCAATTTTTGTTTTTATTTGGTAACTGAAGGTATTTTCAAAGGCGGTCTTATTCTTTTTATCATCAAAAATTATGTATAAAACAAACGTTTAGTTGATACATTTGAGCATACGTAATCTTTTATTTCAGATTTTATTGATTTTTGCTGGTCATTTTGCAGAATAAAGCAGGTTCTGTTTCCCCAAATCGTACCAAAATCTAATTAGCACCAGCGTAACCTACAAACGACTTATTTACCAAAATTTGTGAAATTTGGTGAGTAATATTTTTAACTAGAGGGGATACATGGTATTTCTGCTGGTTATTTCGCAAAAAAGGCAGATTCTTTTATGACGAATCGTACCCAAAATCTAATCATCACCAGGCAAGTCATACACAAGTGACTTGCCTACCGAATGTTACGAAATTTAGTCCATTAATTTTTCATTCAGTGGTTACTTACATTGCACACGCACGCACGCGCGTGCGCGCGCACACACACACTATTTTTTTTTTTTTTCGTATTCTAGAGGTCGCAAAACATGTCCATCGGTCGGAAAATCGAGCTGCGGTTTTTGACATGATTCCAATACTTTGCCTATACATTGTCATGTCTTACATGGAAAGTAAAATATGCTTACTTGATAATTTATATAACTTTCTATTGTAAGTACTTAAACCTTAAAAAATGTACGTACAGCTCAACCTGCTGCTAAAGAATAAAATAAAAATAACTTCATTGAAAGCAGCATGTAATGTAAAAGTTAATACTATAAAATATATATTAATTTTTATATTATATGCTGTTTTTAATGAAGTTATTTTAATTTTTACTTGCTCTGCAATACATGATAATGTATAGGAAAAGTATTGGAATCATGTCGAAAATCGCAACTGGAGTTTTTAACGGATCTACACGTTTTGGGATATCTAGAATGCGAATAAACTATTTTTAGCGTGACGGCTGTGTCTGTGTGTCTGTGCAATGGTTGTATCCACTCTAACTCAAAAACCGCCAAACAATTTTTTTTAAAGAATTTAGGAACTATCTACATATACTTTGTTGTTGTTGAAACCCAGACCGTCCGACCTACCAGAAAGGTGTAAGGTAACTGTTTGGACGGTCGGGAAGTGCCACCCAATTTAGACCGGAACCCAGTGGGGGAGGCATCCACAGGCACCGTACCCTCCTTCCCCTACCACCAACCTCTCAGAAGGACTTTCGGACCCACATGTTTAACGTGATCGTACTCCGCATGAACACGGCGGCAGTTTTGGCAGCGGCTGGAATCGAACCCGGGCCTACCGAGTGCAACTCCAGCGCGCTAACCAAGTAATTGTTTTTGCTTCAAACTCCCATTCAATGGATTCACTAACCCCAAAAATGTGTCCTACGAGTTTTTCGCTTAAAACTGTCATTTTTACTTTCCCTGCAGAAGATGGTAATGTATAGGGAAAGTATTGGAATCATGTCGAAAATCGCAACTGGAGTTTTCGACCGATCTATAGGTTTTGAGACTTCTTGAGAACACGAAAAAACTATTATTAGCGTGCCGTCTGTGTGTGTGTGCAATGTATGTATCCACTCTAACTGAAAAACTAAGGGACCGAATTTCATAACATTTGGTAGATAAGTCACTTGTGAAAATAAGTCATTTGTTGTAATAAAAACACATAATAAAAACAAAATTTGCTATATTTTTGCTGCTAACAATTAAAATTGAAAAAAAAAAGACTATAAATATAACGCAATATAATTTTTCTATTGGTTAAAAATCGTTTCACAATAATTAAATAATTTTGCCGCGTGGAAGTAATATTCAAAATATTCACAAGTCAGAAGTATAAAAATGCGATATTATATCGTTCCGCTGCCAATCGCGAAAGTTAAACAATGAAACCATTTTGTCACACTTGGCAATATATTTTCCAATTTAACATGTTAATATAACTATAAAATATGCGCTATTTTCATGCTTAAATCTGAAAGGGTTTATTATATTCAGAAAAGTTAACAACTGTTATTAAGTGTGTAGATGTCACAGTTAATGACAACTAACCATTTTGAAAGCGAGAAGCGCTGGCGAAAACGTCAAGTTATGTTATATTTTCATTGAAATATCTTCACATTTGGTTAAGCCATAGCAGTGGCAATCAAACAGTTATTATTTATAATTAAAATATTTATCCCAAAAAATACCAATAAAGTCCATAAAAAAGCAAACATAATCCGGTTAAAACCAATAAAGACCAGCCGACATGGCTTTTTTTTTTATTTTTAATTTTAGCCGGCTCTTTTGCAACTTTGTCATATACATACCGTGAAAGTTAGATTAATAGCTTCAAAATCACGTGCAACGAGACTCACGTGTTAAGTACCACGAGTATGAAGGGTTCACGTGTATTGAAGGTCGGAATGAAGTCAAGATCAGTGGTGGATTTACTATGAAGCTAATGAAGGTTAAGCTTATGGCTCCGACAGGCAGAGGGATTCACCTTAGAGTAAAATAACATATGACAGGCGATCATTCAGGAAAGAAACTGAAGACTTTCGCTTTCAATTATAATCCCAAACTCGCATTAGGCACTTGTGCTTTGGGTTTCACAGATTAGTTGCTGGTTCGTTTATTTTTAATCTAGTATTTAAACTTGGCCTTTTTTCTTTCGACCCAGACTGTCCGACCTATCCGACGGTGTAAGGTATCTATTTGGACGACCGGAACAGTGCCATCCAGTTTAGACCGGAACCCTGAACGAGCGACACCCATCGTGACCTTCCCCTTCTTCCCTTGTCATCAAGCTGTAAGATGAGTTGTATAAGAATTCCTGAATTTCTTTAACGCAAAATTATTTAGCGCTGGAGCCTGCAATATAGTTGATATGAATCAAACAGTTATTGATTTTATATAGAGAATAGACGATTTTATTTATAGCACACTTTATCTGTGAAGCAGTTTATTTTTGGACATAAACAGTGAACATTATCAGTGAAGCAGAAATAAAACATATGCATTCCGTTACCATTTCTTAAGCATATTCGAGAATACTTTTTTATTACTTTAAAGCATATTATTTTTTAAACTTTAAAGCATATTTATTAAAGGCGATTTAAGACTTTTGTCCTTTTTGACCTGACAGTACCAGTGCTCGAACCTGTCCCGAGCCTGAAGAACTTTTCAAATGTAAAATTCGAGCCAGAGAGACCTTTGAGTCTCGGTCCGAAATGATATTTATCCAAATGTATCAAAAACATGAATTTGTATGAAGAATCAAGGCAAATTTTCTTTTTAAAGCAATTATTTTTACCTAGGTGAAATCAACATAATAATTTCATATATAGATAATTTAAATTAAAAATTTTTCAAACATTAAATGCATTCGGCTTGGGCCAACCCGACTTTTTAAAAATTAAGCCCGAGATCGGCTCACTAAACAGTTTTAAAGAAATCAGGCCCAACGCGGTCCACGAGTTGGATCGGGCCTAAGCCTGTGAGCCAGGCCCGTCGTAGACCTCTACTAGATATAGAACTTTAGTTCTCTTATTAGCCCTAAATTTTCATATTACTTTATAAATTTTACTTCTCTTATTTTTATTTTATTATTCTCTATCTACTTTATAATTTTCATTTTACTAAAGTTTCAAATTTCTCATTACAGGAAGGTTTTCGATAAATGTAAGCGAACTGTCCTCGAAACTTAGTCACTAAAATTTTTAGCAACTGCATTGCGAAATGCCCCTGTAGTTTGATAGTTGTGGCAGACGAGGACGCATGATGGCATTGAGTACGTAAGATTTTGTCATGGCCCACCACTATTGCCTCTTCATGGCTTACGGTATGTTGCAATAATCGAAAAATAATGATTTAGAATTAGGTATTGTGTCAGCTCTTTAACGTGTGTGTGTGTGTGGGCGGCAATGCCTAATGTGTCTCTTTTTTTATGTTCGTAAATGTAGCGGATCAACAGTTTAGGGGATCTACCCAAAATCTTTCTGACTTCACAAATTTCAAGATAATTATGGAAAGGCGACTTAAGTTCAATAACGTCATCAAGAGGTTTTTATTAAATTAAGGTTTCTCATCACCTTTCTTACATAGTATATTCATAATGTATAGGGAAAATACTATGACGGGGTAGAAAATCCATATTCGAGGTTTTCACAAATTTACACGTTACACGTTTTAATCATCCTTGATCTCGAATCGAACTTTTTTACAGTGATGTGTCTGTGTGTGTGTGTGCATGTGTGTGTGTTCGTTCGTAAATTTTCGGTTCTTTAATAGATTTATCTTTTCTAGTTGACAACAGGCTTGTCGTGGCAATGATTTGGATGAATTTGGCTCATCTGAATTAATATATATTATTTTAATATCTTTTCAGCTGAAGTGCAGTTCAAGTTTTCAGTTTTCTGCATATATTATATACTACCTTTATACTGTTCCGGGAACTATCATAGTTTTCCAATAAGAAATGATGTTATGAAAATCTTAAATTAACGAAGCATTCGAGTTAAAAGACCAAATATTAAAAGACCATAAAAAGAAACGTTAAAAGACCATAAAAAGGCCAAATACTTTATTCAGTTATAGTTTTTATATAATGTACCTGGCTATGGAAATTTGCAATGGTACGAGGATTATTTTCTGAGTTATTGTGTCCACACTTCATATAGATACACACACGCAGAGAGAGAGAGGGGTGAAATGGAGGGGGTGAGAGAGAGGGTGAGAGAGTGGACAAAAGAGAGAGGGTGACAGAGAGTAGATAAGAAAGAGAGGGTGAGAAGGAGAGATCTTTCCAAAAGAATTTGAAAAGGGTTTGGGAAGTCTTAAAAAGTGGCAGAAGTCTTGTCTTAAAAGTCTTTCAAAATCTTAAGTTCGAAAATTACTTTTTACGAGAAAATAAAAATATTGAAAATAGACGGTATACATTTTAAGAGCATGCTGGGGTTTAAGAATTTGAATGTACGAATTAATGTTTTAAATTTCTTCCGTATATATTTTAAAATTAATTTCTCTAGCTTTAAGCGCATCAACTCTGACGAAAACCACTTGGAAACAAGATGCGTTGCCATGGTATACTTGCATAAAATGACCGTGACATTCATTTAGTCTTATCTTGCTTTATGTGCGTCCCATTACAATTCGCATAAGTGAATTTTAAACAAACTTCCTACATAAAAAATGTTGCTATAAACTTTCACTTTAATAAATTGGTATGCTGCGAAGAGGACCCAATAAATAAGGAAAGAATTTTCACTGCGATCTTAATGTATTTTGATATCACTTTTCCACTTTAAGAAACATGGTAATTTTTTTACGTAATACGTTTTTTTACGGTTTACATAAAACGTAATACGTAAAGCAATCACGTATTCAGTAGTATACTATAAGAATCTTTCTTTTAATATATTCATCGAATTGTTTGAAAAATCCAATCTGATGTGAGTATCAATGACTAAATCTGCATTCTTGGGACTTTATATGCTCTGCACAAGAGATTTGGGCTATAACATTGAAAGTAGAAATAACAATATAATTTTTTTTAAATACTTTCAAATTATTAATTGTATTAAGAAGGCATGACGATAGCTGCGATAGTTTTAGTGTTTAATATTAATGATGAAGGTATGCAGTAATGCACAGAAATTCTTTACTTAGAAATGTCTTAGGAATATTTCGAAATAATGAGAAATTTGTGGCATCCTTACTTTATTGAATATTTAATAACAGAGTTTTGCATAATCTAAAATTGGTGCATTTTTTTTTTTAGTACCACTGTCAATTCTATGCCGGAACATATCCAAAAAGTTATTGACAGGAACTGTCACCTTCCAACTTGAGTTGCAATGTTTCATGCATATATTAGAGAATATAGTAAATTATATCAAATTAAATAATATTGAGCTTCTTTGTATATATTAGTAAGAATTTTAAGTTTCGTCTTTTAGTTAATAAGTTATAACAAATTGTGCCGAGAACGAAAAGTATAATAAAAAAAAATGTGCTAATGTCGTTTAATGTTTTAATGCGATACGCGTTTGTGTGCTATAAAAGTAAAAGCCAATAATCAAAGAAATATTATAAAATTTCTAATTAAATGAATCTAAGTAGCTATTGTTAATAAATTTTTGGATGATATGAATAAAATACTAATAATTTTCACCCAGCTTCGTAAGAAAAATTTATTAGAAACCCCAAGGGTACTAAAATATATGATTTCAAAAATCTCAATTAATATGAATGCATTGGTGGTTAAAATGTTGTTTACGCTGCCATTAAAATTCACGAGTTCGGCACCCCACAAACCTGTTGATAAGATGTTTTTGCAAAGAATGTTCCATTTAACGAAATAGAAAAGGCATATCTGCAAAGTTTGCGTGACCTTCATTTTACTACTTTAAATATGGAAACGGACCCCCGAATGTTTTTTCCGTATATCCCCCGTATTTATGGTTTGGATCTCACACAAATTTATATTTTGCATGTTGTTGACATATAAAATCGTATTACAATAAAAAGATAAATAAAAAGAGGTGTTGTCAATTGAATTTTCGGAAATAATGAGCAACTCAATATGAAGACTACTCCTTGCACATTTATTTGTAGTAAACATTATTCCTAGTCTAATGATACATTTGGTTTTACCGTACGACCCTATAAGATCTGGAATTATGAGTGGTGTTCGGATTTTTTTTTTTTTTACCGTCTGTACCTATATAGAAGAAAGTTGGTTCCAAGTGAAAATATTTTCGACTACTAGAAAAATAATAATAAATAGTATTTGTGTTCAGTTTGAAATAATTTTTTAGGGTATTCGAGTATTCGGATCTGGTTGATATTCAAATTCGATATTCGAATTCAGATTGTATTGATAACAAATTATTTGGTAGCAGATTATTTTGGTTTTCTAAAAGAAAAAAGTTGGTGGTTGGACAGATTAGCAAACGCACAGTATTTTGTCTTCGTCGATACATACGTTAGGTATTTGCAAGGTAGAGGTCTTCTTAGACCCAGACTGTCCGACCTACCCGAAAGTGCAAGGCATCTGTTTGGATGGCAGGGAAGTGTCACCCAATTCAGACCGGAACCCAGTGGGGAAGGTATTCACAGGGACCGTACCCTTCTCCTACCACCAACCTCTCGGAGGGACTTACAGACCCACATATTTAATGTTCTCGTACTCCGCGTGAACACGATAACTGTTTGGGCAGAGCCGGGAATCGAACTCTGGTTGTCTGAGGTCAATTCCGGCCTCTAATCACTGGACTGTCCCACCCCTAAGGTAGAGGTAGGTTGATAGAGGTCTGCACTGGCTCGGGTTTTGTCCGTGGTCTTAGGCCCGACCCGAAGCGCGGCTCGGGTCGAATTTTAAGGACCCGGTCTGCTTCGGGCTAAACCGGGTCAAGTTTTAAAAAAAGTCGGATCGGTTCAAATTCGATAATCGAGTTTGAGAAAATTGATATTCGCCCATCTCTAGTATAAACTGTGAAAAACCAGCTCCTGTAGAATGTTTCAAGAATTCTTTTTCCAGAACTGATTCTTCGTGCAGTATCAACGGGTGGTAATTATGTGGTATTAAAGTCTCTACACGCTCCTTGTACGCATTTTTATCCAACCGACAGTTATTTTTATCCAACCCAAATCTTAAATGTGAATTCCACACATTCATTATGCTACCCATCAGCAATATTTTTCGTGATATGGAACTTATCTTCGCATTAATAAAAAAAAGAAGCTACACAAAGCGAATAACAAACATTGCTTTTAGCAAACATATCGCATTTGACGTAGGTCGGTAAACGACGTTTCATAAATATTTATTCTTTTTTTTTCCTTTTTTGTATACTTTTATGCCATCCTTTCTGTGTGCAACTAAGCGATAAGAAAATGCTTGTATGCAACGCCCAACGCCAGTCTATAATCGGAGGAGAATTAATTATCCTCTCTTTGAGGGCCAGATATCTATCCTCAAGATTTATAGGAACATATTCCGCATCTTAACAATCCTCTAAGCAGCTTTTGAAATAAACATGAGAAAATTCCGAGAATCTTACAATGTTTCGATGCACCGTGGGAAAGCGAATCGTGAAACATTTAAACTATTTTTTTTTTCTCTTCAGCTAATGAAATGACACGATGTTTGTTTTAGTGCATTTAGGCCGAATGAAAGAAGAAACCAGCTGATTGGCGACTGTTCCCGACCTTCACACGACGAGCAGTGAAAGTTACAGCGCTGGCGTGCTGTTTCTGATTATGGTCAAGAGCGGCTTTTCTTTTTTCTTTTTTTGAAACGTTAGATAAAGAAAGGAGTCAACGAAAATATATATTTTACCCAGTCATTGATTGGCTACGGAAGGTTTCTTTAAAAACAAAAAAGAAAAACTCTGCGAAAGCGTAAACCTTCTCGCAGAGAAGCGGGCTGGATCCCATACGCTCCTCCAAGATCACAGATGCGACGGGAGCAACTGGTTCAAACCGCTAAATCCCCGATGAACACTAGCCGGTTGACTTTCTTTTCGCTGAACGGCTCTTAAAGAGCGCTGCGGAGAAAACAGCAATCGGGCGATAATTATATTTCATTTAATCCGGTGTGTTTCAATATATGATTCGTGGCCTACTGGTGGGTCGCGTTAACAGAAATACAAGAAAAGGGTTTCAGAATATTTTTAACACGTCTTAACACTTTCCGACATAGTTGAAAAGTGTTTATGACTGTTCATTCTGTCTGTCTGTCCGTTCGTAAGATAACTGCCGTAAAAATGACTTTATCGAAATGAAATTTTAGTATGTTGTTAAGACGGTATGTGGGACATATAGGAATGTAAATGAATAATATCACGCAATTACTTTTGGATTGAACCCGGGTTGAAAAAATGAAATACATTGAACCCTATGGGGCCTAATTTTTCAAACATATTTTAAGCGAAGTTAAAATTCACAAATTGCTTCGAAAATTTTAGGAAATATTCAAATTATCCCATAAAATATATATTAGCAAAATATGTTCGGTAGTTTTTAAAATAAAAATTAAAATAATAATTACACCAATATTATATAAAGAGATCGCGTTCACTTCAAAATAAACTACGGCATCCACTTCAAAATAAAATATGGCATCCATTTTTTTTCCCAGTGTAAAAATCGTGATTTTTTAAGTTTTTATTAATTATTTAAATTTATTATATTTTTAATTATTATATTCGTCCTAAAGTCGCTTTATTTTTGCGTATTTTTTGTGCATCTATATTCTGCGCCAACGTAATTACAATATTTTTTAGTTTAAATGATCATTAAACTTTGATTATTTCTACAACGAAGCCTAATTTTAATGGATGCAAAATGTAAACAAGTGATTGTAAGATGAGTTGTATAAGATTTGCTGAATTTTTTTCATGCAAAATTACTTAGCTCTGAAGTCTGGAATATAAGTGATATAAATGAAATATTCATTGGTTTTACATAAAGAAGAAGGCGATTTCAGAGCATTGCCTTTTTTGACGAAGTTTTAAGTTTCCAAGTAAAATAAATTATTATAGTTCTGTGATAATATTAAACTTATCACCGCTGAATGTATCGCATTTTAGAGATGTGTAAATAAAATTGCATTTCAGTTGGAAAATGTTTTATAATAAATGCTTTATGCATGATTGATCTTTCTTGTTTAATAATACTCTTTACGTAGAAAATTTTCTCCTCACATTTTCGGAAAGGAATTTTGCAATTTTATTTATAGTAGTCATTCCTAGTGTAATGACACTTTTGGTTTCGCCGTACAACTGTATACGATTCGGAATAACGAGTGGTGTTCGGATTTTTTTTCGACCGACTATACCTAGAAAAAAGTTTGCTCCGAGTGAAAATATTTTCAACTACTGAAAAAGTAATAATAAATCTTTGTAAACAAAATTGAAAATCTGTCTATCTGTTTGTTTGTCTCATCATCACAGGAAAACGGCTGAACCGAATTTAATGAAATTTTGTGGGTAGCCTTGAAATAACCCCATTTAAAATTAAGTCCATGTTTCGAGTTTTAAGACCAGGGGTTGTCGAGATATTAATGGAAAATGAAACTTTTCATAGCAGTTCTACTCTCCCTAGTTCCTCCAAATGAAAAAGGTTGGAAATTGCTAGTTATTAAAGCTCTATCTCTGAGTTTGGTGAGAGGTTATTGCCCTAATTAGTTACTTTTTGAAAATCGGAGGTTTGAAACATGAATTTAAATTGAAACTCTATCACCATGGTTTTTTTTTCACAGGCTCTTACTCAACAATGAAAAGTATTAAGAAATCAAAATGGTTGTTTAATTATCAGTATTTTATGAGGCAAATTCTATCTTATATCATGTTGCACAGCAACGCAATTAAATCAAATGTGTTTGTTAATTTTCATTATTTTTTCGATTTGAATAATAAATAAATGGATATAAGTATATCTTATAAATGGACGGTTTGATTTTTCTTTTAATTATATTAATTATGGACTGTGTACATCACTTTAATTTATTTTAGCAGAGTTTTCAAGCTTATATATTGTGTTTAGTCAATAAACTCATTTAGCCGATTGTTGAAACAGAATAAGAGTAGAACGGGTATATCTTCTAATAGAATTTTAGTGTTTTCATTCAGTATATACAAACGGAATCAGGATGTTTTATTCTTCAGATCTGCAAATCCAGATCTACGAATTTGGCGAGATATCGCTAACTTGACAACTTTTCTTAAACGTTGCCAAATTGACGGAAATTTCGCCAAATTGATAAAAACGACTCTAAATCAATGACATTAATTTTGTTTTGTTAGAAGAGAGTACTGAAATGATGTTTCGATAGCATTTGCCTGTCAGTCCAACCGTCCTACTTAGTAACACATTTAGCGAGTTTTTAAAATGTCGCCAAATTTATAAAAAAGTTTGTAAATCCATAAAAATATCTTGAAATTGATAAAATTGCGCTAAATCAATGAAATTAATTGTGCTTTGTTAGGGGATAGGATTGGGATGTTTCGTCAATTTGTCGCCAAGTGGGACTGTCAGTTCTACCGTCCCACTCGGCGATAAATTTGGTGATTTTTTAAAAATATCGCTGAATTGACGAAAATGCCGCCAAATTCATAAAATGACGCTAAATTCATCAAAATGACACCGAATCGATGAAAATTCAATATTTTGCATAATTAAGTACGGTTTTCTAGATAATCTCTGTCGTTTTGTGAGAATTAAAAAAATATTTTTTCTAAATTTGTTTACAAACTGGACCAGAATGCTTCTTTATTCTTCAGATCTGCCTGTGAAGGTAATTTTATATATCGAGCCAAGAGATTCTTAGACATTTTTCAGAAGAATTAAATTAAATATTTTAATAGAATATTTCGAATAACAAAGTCATTTAGAATAGTATAGGAATTTGCACACGATTGTGAATTTCATGCTTCTTTATATTACATATTCCGTACGAACAACGGCTGTATAGTACGGGTAATCTGTTACTAAATACACGGGTATATTTTCTAATCTACAAGAATGTAAGTAGTAGGGGTGTATCTTTCCATACTATTTTAGCACTTTTATTTTGACATATATTGGCATCAATTACGGCCTTTGGGTTTAAAGATTAAGGGGATTATTGATATTTTCATTTTATTACGTTATCTGGTATTTTTTAGCAAATATATTTGAAACTCATATATTGCAGACGGATAATATTTTACTGATACACAGGTATATATATTTTCTAATATTCGAGAATATAAGCAGTACTTCCCATACAACTAACTGATCCCCCACGAAACGAGCACCATCAGACCTCTCGGCTGTAGTCACCATTATCTGTGGGTCGGGCGTTGGCTAGATTTCGTTTTCTTCCTTCGAAGAGATACAGCAATGGTTCCTAGGTTGCTCAAACTCCATTAAAAAAAGTAAAGGTAAAAAAAGAAAAAAAAAATCGCAGAAAGTTGTCCATCGGCTCTACTGCCCGGGACAAGCTCCCAGGCCCACCGACAAGGTCACCCTCGCACACGTGAGAATCTGCCTCCTGACATCTTTAACCGTGACCGTATTACATAAGGCATGAAATAAAAGAAAAAAAAACGTGAAAGCCCACTTAGGACTCGCCCTACCTTTTTTTCCTCTTTATAGCATAGACAAGATACCGGCCGAGTTATGGGGCGCTGGTTTCATTAAATTTTCAATTCGCAATCAGGGCAGGATGACTGTCATTATGAAAGTGAGAACTTCTTTTTAGAGTATTTGGGGACCCTTAATGACACGGGTTTGTCCGGTTTGCAGTTGGCCAACATCTCCGAACGTCTTGGTCCGTGTTGCTAGGGTACGGTTTCCTTCAAGGCCGTTTTTGGGGAGAAAAAGAATTGGAAAGAGGCGAGAACATTTGAAACAGGTGCAGTATGTCGGTAATTTAATTGAGACAGGTATACCTGATAGGAGAGCAATCAATTTACACTTCAGTCTAGCAGAGGTCCCCAGAGTTGCTCGAGATCGATATAATATGCATGCTCTGAATACTAAAAGGGTAAGCCCTCCACAAGTCGGGGTAAAGTTGTAAAAGATTACCTTCCATCCGTCATTCATAAAGTTGCAAAAGATATAGAGCATGTGCACGTGACGTTACACGAACCAATTTGCCCTTACGTTTTCAAAACAGAATACTCGTATGCTTAGCAGTATGGAAATTTTCATTATTTCTGTATTAAAAATGGCTACTTTAAAAACTTACAATTGTTTAACCTATCAATTTAGTAGGATATATCTAAATTTATCTTCTTTGATGGATATTTTTAATTAGCCGGAAAATAAAATATTTACTTTCGTTAAAATATATACACGAGTATTTTTTTTTTTTTTTTTAAGAAAAATCGTTACATACCTTTTCATTCTCGCTCGCATTTACATTGCAGAATTTGCTAGTAAATGTATACACATCTTTAGAATGTTATAGTTAGTGATTACGGTAAAAATGAGTAGTAGTGTACATTCACTTAAAACCATTTAAAGTGCACTTTAGCAAATGAAATCTTTAAATATAAATTGTTATTCAAGTATTCTAAATAACTTATTTTCACCACAAAGATAAATTCCGACGTTTAATGGGTTTAATTTCGATATATATTTGCCGTCATCGTCAGTTTACCATGACACGCTATGGTAAAAATAATGTCCTTTTGTCCCTATGTTTTTGCGCATTCTACTACGCAGGTTGTTTATTTACGTTCGTGCCTATGGTGTATTCTCTCATACGCCCATCTTCAGCACTTCCGCTCATAATATCCACAGACACATGCGAGCCATACACCTAACCCCCAACCAATATTACTATTTTTCATACGACTCTTTACCGAAATATACGTACTATATCATTCCTTACTATAACGCAAATAATTTACGCTGCCCTAGACTCCTTAAAACGATATTTGCATTCTGAGTTCCGCGAATGTAGTTCAATTTCTTGTGGGTACATATTTTTTTTTTTTTTTTTTTTTTTGCAACAGAATGTATTTAAGATGTTACGATCGTTGCAGCTTAATCTGTTTACTTTACTTACTCCTTAAAGAAATATGGGTGCATAAACACGAGCTATTTTACGTTGCTAAAAAAAAAAAAAAAAATAGGAGATTAAATGAACTTGGGATTCGAAAGATGTATAATGGTTGGTAAGGTTTGAACATAATAGATGAAAATATACGTGTTCAAGTACTTATGAAGTGGCACATAAACACCAGGAAATCTATCAGGTATGCCACCAGGAAAGTTTATAGATTAACTTGATTATAAAATTTCGCGCTAGCTAGCTATAAGCAGTTGGCAGGTCATTTGTAGCGCTCTGAAAGCCTACAAATGAAACAAATGAGTCTGAAAAAAATCGAATAAACTTGTTGAACTCTACTTGAGTTATATTTTACAAAATGATATTCACGCAAAACTATTTCGACGCCATCAAACTGGAGTCAAAGTTGTTGGTCTTGGTTAACAAAAGATCCCTAATTTGTGGTGTAACATGTGGTCCTAGGTTTGGTCGACATAATCTTTAACTCATTTAGATGTTCAGGACCAGGTTTGTTTGCACTGAGGAAGGAAAATCCAAAGATTTCCGAAACGTACGTCTGCTTACCTAACTTTATTTGCGTTGCATTATTATTTTTTTTTTGTTGTTACTTATTTTTTATTTATTATTCATTATTTTCCCAGGACTTTACGATTTATGTCAGTGGTTTCAATTGACTGAGATCGAGTTGAACAGGATGCTGTCCTGTATTGAAATTAACTGGAGTGTAGCTGAACTCGACTTTCTCATATCAGAATCCATTTAATAAAATAATTTCCAAATTTTACAAGTACAATTTTGAAAAATTGGTATTGTTTGTCCAAATGATTACAATTATAACGTGTTACCCTTCGCTTTAAAGGGCTTGCAAAAATCTTTTCGACTGATACCACACTTATTAGCACCCTCGGGGGGGGGTAACCCCCCCCCCCCCCCGAGGGTGCTAATCACGTCACGAACACAAAAATTATATCGCGGTTTTTCACAACAATGATTTAAACTATTAAGCCTCGTGATACTTGTGCCATAAATAACCTCTTTCATGCATGATTAAGTCAACTTTTGTCCTATGCTGCCATGTTAAAAAATCTAAAATTTCGAATAAATTTCACTCAAATTAAAAAAAATTCTATCTAATCCTAGATTTTTTTTATAACAAAGCCGGATATAAAGTTTCGTGAAAATCCATTAATATTTGTGGTCACTATCGTGTACACAAGAAATCGACCACAGACAGACAGACAGACAGACAGACAGACGGACATCACTCCAAAAATAGTCAAAACGTGTTCAGGAGGACTTAAAACATATATTGGCATCAAAATCTCGAATTCGAAAATTTTTGTGAAATCAGTACTCTCTCTATACTATATTACATAGTATGAGAATGTAAAAATAACTTCGTAATAGTCCCCAACTGCATTTCAGCGAAGGATTCCTTAAAACTATCAATTGCTCACCGTGTATTAAAAAAGCCAGTGCTGCCTAATAGTTCAGATATTTCAGCAAAATTTCGAGAATAGTTCTTAATTGCTTGCCCTTGGGATAGAAGTCTACTTCAGGTGCTGTCGGGAGGTCAATGTTCCGGTCAAAAACCGGAACTCATATTTTTATGTTTCGTAACCCTCTCTGAGCAAACAATGCGAGGATTCGATTCTCTGGGTCTGAACTTGTGTTGCAATGATAGAACGGGTTCCGTGATGAAAGAGGACTTGCATCAGCATTTAAAATTAATACCACAGAAAAAAAATCTAGATGAGTCAATTCCTAATAATACTTCAGTAACTCAGATTGCAATTTTCATTGCAGCGGTAAAATCATTCATTGTCCATCTTGTGAAGCGATTCAAAAATGGGTGGTGCCCACACTAATCCTTTTCGGTTATAAAGAATCAACCGTAAATAACGAAATTACGGTTATAGCGAAGAAAATAAAATCCCTGTTTGAAGAAATTATATTATAAAGGTTTTGAAATCATAGCATGTACTGTAAAATTGAAATTGAAGAAATTTTTCGCCCTTTAGGTGGCACTAATATATACCCTCAAAAATATATCTGAAATATCGTCTGTTGTTCTCTCTTAATACTTCACATGATCATTACAGACATTTGTATTAATCAAAGAGCATGCCGCTTTCACAGATTATATATATATTATTATTATTTTTTATTTTTTTAGAGCCATATTTCTTTAGCCATTCCTATTGAAAGTATTATTGAATAATTTCAGAAGTATCCATGCTCTAAAATTCCTAACAATTCAACAATTAAGAGGTTAGTAAACCTAAATTAAAGTCTACATCAAAGCTAAACTCGTTGCCATTCTGCAAACGATAATTATGCCCTTTTTTAATTCGACGTGCCTAACCGTTTTATACGAGTATAAAAAGAAAAACGTATACCTTTCATATGGTTTCGTTTACAAGTTAATTTAAGATTTTTTTTTCCAAGTTAGCCACAAATCAATCATGTCAATGAATTAAATGAGTATAATATAAGGGGAGTAGATTGGTTATTATGAATATAGTTATTAGTTATTACCAATTACTTGTTCGCTGAGTATGCGTTAAGTAAGTGAAGAGCTCAGCTGATTACATTACTTGCTGAATCTTTTAATTGTCAAGGTTGAACCTCTGCAAGGGCAGTAGGTCTTTACTATCTACGGCTGAATAAATTTCTGTTATTCTATCTCTGCGCATTTCCTGGTTTTGTTTATATAGATAAGCTTTGTTTTTCCGCTGGGTGGGTTTACGTCAGTGTTTTGACGGGATTTAGTATCACACTCAGACAACAGTTAAGTTCGTCTGAGTTCTTTATCTTGCAAAGAAACCACTTTGTATGGCAGTAAAACGCCCTGCCAAGAACCAGAAAAATCTGATATGGGCAGCACATGACTTTCCCTGCAGACTTATATCCCCGTTCTATTTATTTTAATTAAATTTAATTCACTTTTAATTCAATTTTCGTTCTCATTTGGTAACTGGACTTATTTTCAAAGATGGCGTAGAGAAATACGAAAAAACTGAAATATCTCGAGAACAGCTAGTCCTAGTGTAATGGAGTTGATCTTATTTTTTCATCATTAAAAATCACGTATAAAACAAGCATTTAATGGATATATTTGAGCATACGTAGTTTTTTATTTTAGATTTTGTCGATTTTTGCAGGCAATTTTTCAAAAAAAGGCAGATTATTTTTTTCCGAATCATACCAAAATCTAATCAGCACCAGGGTGACCCACAAGCGACTTATCTACCGACTTTTGTAAAATTCAGTCCATTAGTTTTTCAGCTAGAGTGGATACAGGCTTTTTCGGGCCATTTCGCTGAAAAAGGCGGGTTCTTTTATCCCGAATTATACCTAAAACTAATCAGCACCAGATTCGCCCACAAGTGAATTACCTACCAAATTTTATGAAATTCGGTTAATTAGTTTTTTAGTTAGAGTGGATACAAAATCTGCACAGACAGGCAGACACACAGACACACACACACAGACGTCACGCTAAAAATAGCTTTTTCGTATTCTAGAGGTCTCGAAACGTGTAGATCCGTCGAAAACTCGAGTTGCGATTTTCGGCATGATTCCAATACTTTCCCTATACATTACCATGTATTGCAGGGAAAGTAAAAATCTGATGTGGACAGCACATGACTTTCCCTGCAGATTTATATCCACGTTCTCTTTATTTTAATTAAATTTATGTCACTTTTAATTCAATTTCCATTCTCATTTAGTAACTGGACTTATTTTCAAAGGTCCAGTTCAAATACATAAAAACTAAAATATCTCGAAAACTCGAATTGCGATTTTCGACATGATTCCAATACTTTCCCTATACATTACCATATATTGCATGGAAAGTAAAAGGAAAAAAGCCTCCTTCCAAAAAAGTTATGAAATCTCAAAATGGTTTGGGCCATGTTCCCGGAGGACCGGAGATTTACTATCAGGCCTAGGCCTAGGCCCTAGGGTATACTCTGCTGACGAATGCTAACTCTCCTTGAAATCACACGTAGCTCTTTTTAGTCACACGTATCTTTTTTCAATGAAAAAAATAACTGGAGTCTCAACTCGACATTCTTATATCAGAATCATTTTTAATTAGCTTATGGGGTTTTTTTACCTTTTCTTTCATATTTTACAAGAATTTTTTTTTAAAAACCGGTATCGTGGGTTAAAATGGTTGCAATTATAAAGTATTACCCTTCATTATAAAGAGCTTGGAAAAATAAACTTGACAATATACCCCCTGGAGGGGTAATCCCCTCCCCTAAAGATGACGTCACGAACAACAAAAATTGTATCGCGGCTATTTTTCACAGCAATGATTGAAACTATTAAGTCTCGTGATCGTTGAATCATAAATAATCCCTTTTATGCATGATAATGTCAAATTTTGTCCTGTGCTGTCATGTTAAGAAAATATAATATAAGTTTTTGCTCAGATTTAAAAAATATTTTATCTAGTTCTATATTTTAAAGTTTCATGAAAATCCATTAATATTTGTGGCCGTTATCGTGCACACAAGAAATGAAACGTAGACAGACAGACGGACATTACTCCAAAGATAGTCAAAACGTGTTCAGGAGGTCCTAAAACATGTATTAGCATCAAACTATCGAATTCGAAAATTTTCCTGAAAACAATAGTTTCTCTATACTACATAGTATGAGAAGGTAAAACTGACCACGACTAAAAAGGGTTACCTTTGATTTGAAGGAGGGTTAGGATATTCCAGCAGGATATGCTGGACCTGAAAGTACAGCTCCGGTCTTGGGGAAATTTTGCGCAAACCATTTTGAGATTTTAAAACAACTTTTTTTTTTAGGAGTTTTTTTTTTTTTTGTACATCTCCACTTTATAGTTTAGAAGATAGCCGACGTGGTTGTCGAGTGGTCAAGACAAGCGTTTCCGTAGCAATCGCTCGACCGCCACGTTGTGGGTTCGAGCCCCATGTAAGGCATGAATGTTTGTGTTGTGGGCGCAATGTGATCCGCCCCCCTCTGGTGCGCCTGGGGCAACGTCAATGGACGGCTAAATGGTTCACACTCTGGCCGCTGTAATAAAGGCGAATGACGAAGGTCAAAGTGCCTGGCCATTTGAAGAAAAAAAAAAGTTTAGAAGATATTTAGAAAATAAGTAAGCAAAGTGGAGCAACACCTCTATCGGTCGAGGACTTTTTTTTTTCGAAAAAAATGTTCAAAATATTGAAATTATTTTCATATATTCATAAATGGTACCCTATTTCCGAAAAAACAAGTATAAATTATTTATACTTTTACTTTCCCTGCAATACATGGTAAGGTATAGGGAAAGTATTGGAATCATGTCGAAAATCGCAACACGAGTTTTCGACGGATCTACACGTTTTGGGACCTCTAGAATACGAAAAAACTATTTTTAGCGTGACGTCTGTGTGTGTGTGTCCGTTTATGCAATGTGTGTATCCACTCTCAGTCAAAAACTAATAGATCGAATTTTATAAAATTTGGTAGATTAGTTACTTGGGTACGACCCAGGTGCTGATTAGTTTTTGGTACGATTTGAACCGAATTTTGTACAAAAAGACCCCCCCCCCCTCCTTTTTTGCGAAATGACCCTCAAAAATCTCATGTATCCACTTTAGTTGAAATACTAACTGACAAAATTTCACAAAATTAGGTAGATAAGTTATTTGTGGGATAGTCTGGTGCTGATTAGATTTTGATACGATTCGAAAAATATCAACCTGCCTTTTTTTACGAAATGGCCCTCAAAAATCGCCAAAATCTAAAAAAAAAGATTACGTATGCTCAAATGCATCAATTAAATGTGTGTTTTATACGTAATTTTTGACGAGGTAAAAGATTACACCAACTCCATTATACTAGGACTAACCGCTCTCGAGATATTTGAGATTTTTCGCATTTTTGTTATGCCGCTTTTGGGAAAATGTCCAATTATCAAATAAAAACAAAAATTGAATTAAAAATGTAAATAGTGTTATTTTATGCAATTAAACTCAATTTAATGAATTATTAAAAAAATAAAGAAAAAATGAATTTGAGTCTGCAGGGAAAGTCATGTGCTTCTCACATCAGATTTTTATTTTCCCAGCAATACTTGGTAATGTATAGGGAAAGTGTTGGAATTATGTCGAAAATCGCAACTCGAGTTTTCGACGGATCTTCATGTTTTGGAACCTCTAGAATACGAAAAAACTATTTTTAGCTTGACGTCTATACGTGTGTGTGTCTGTCTGCCTGTCTGTGCAATCAATGTATGTATCTATTCTAAATCTAAAACTAATGAACCAAATTTCATAAAATTTAATAGGTAAGCCACTTGTGTGTGACCCTGGTGCTGATTAGTTTTTAGTACTATTCGGGATAAAAAAAAAACCCTGCCTTTTTTTTGCGAAATGGCCAGCAAAAATTGCTTGTAAATATTCTAGCTGAAAAACTAATAGATCAAATTTTACAAAATTTGGCAGATAACTCACTTGTGGGTTACCCTGGTGCTGATTAGATGTTGGTATGATTTGGAAAAACATAACCTGTATTTTTTTGCGAAATGGCGTCTCAAAAATCTTTAAAATCCAAATTAAAAACTACGTATGCTCATATATATTAATTAAATGTTTCTTTTATGAGTAATTTTTAACGATGAAACGAATAAAATCAACCCCATTACACTTTGACTAGCCGTTCTCGAGATATTTTAGTTTTTTCGCATTTTCGCTACACGCCACCTTTGAAAATAAGTCCAGTCACCAAATGAGAACAAAAATTGAATTAAAAAATGCAAATTCAGTGCAATTTTAAATAATTATAAGTGTTATTTTGTGCAATTAAACTCACTTTAATGAATTATTTAAGAAATGAATAGAAAGTGAATATGAGTCTACAAGGAAAGTCATGTGCTGCCCACATCAGATTTTTTATACTATATTCAATAACACGAGAAAGTAAAAATTTGCTCAAATAGCCATTCTTCGTCGTGAAACATGGTTTCACAGTCATTGTCGCAAAGAGCACGAGCGATGATGGAATGACGAATTAAGCACTTTCTTGCGATGCAATGTTTTAGGGCAGAAGTTTCATAACTGTAGATCGAATCGGAGGTTTAGATTTCCCGCTGAGTCAAGGGTTCTTTAAATAATGTCCCTGAGATTCTCCGGTATTAAAAGTCTGAAAAGAGCAAAGATCCAAACGGTTAT